>JAVGWN010003172.1:0-10506 GCA_034552555.1 Semaprochilodus insignis | reverse complement strand
AAAACTGAGGCAATGTGGTCCTTTTCTTGATGCGTGTTAAGCAGTCTCTTACAACATCTGTTGTAAAAAGCGCTACAAAAATAAATTGGACTTGATTTAATTCTGGGTTCTAGTAAATCACTAGTCAAACACTTTTGAAGTGTCATGCTTAGCAAACTTTATTATTACCTGACTGACACAGCATGTATGCTTGTGCTATACTAAAACGAGTAATATAGATATGAAGAAAGTGTTATTTTGTTTGGTGAGTAGTTCCCAAGAAGGACGTTGCAATGCCCTCTGGTGGTACATCTCTGCAATACCAGGGCAATTGCTTAAAAGGATACAACAATGCCATCTGCTGGTAGGCTTCCTAAAGACGGATGAGGCAGAAAAGTACTTGTACTATCCAACCATGAACTGAACCTCAGCAGATAGTGGGTCCTGCAGAAACACAACAAAACTCTAAACAAAACCCTAAAACTCCAGTCAGCCAACAAAAAATGGTTAAAGAGAAGAAATATTCTATTATGTAATGACTTTATTAGTCCAGACCTAAATAAATAGAAAGATGGGGCAGAACTGGTTCATGCAAGACAACAGAGTTGAAGCAGTTCCCAAGATTTCTCCAGGTCAGTGTGCAGAGTTGATCAACAGTTACAGGAACGTTTGGTTGAAGTCATTGCTGTTCCTAAATTACTGCACCAGTTTCTCAAACGTTTGTAACCAAACACATTTAATGTTAGATTCAGTATTTCAATGAACAATATACTGTTTTTGTTATTTGTTTAACCAGGTTCTCTGTATCTACTGTTATGAGTTAAATGAAGACAGGATCATATCTTAGGTTACATTTATGTAGAAAATATCTGTCATTAAATATACCGTGAAATGCTTAATTGGAAATAGATATTTTACAAGGCAGGCAAAAAGATGAATTACGTATTATATGTGACTTTGTTGTAACTTTGTGAAGGATTTTTACTCAAAGCAAAACAAGCAAGTTTCCATTGTTAGGAAACATTATTCTCTTACTTGACAGCATAACACATAACAGGGCCTGCTCTCATACATCTCATCATACAGTTCCTGTAAACTACTCTTGTTCTTCCACTTCTGAAGAATCTTTTCCTTCTCTGGAACCTCAGATTCCACACATTTATTCCACCACTAGGCTGCCCCATTTATATCCCTGGCCAGAGTCTTAAACTCTTCCCTTTCAGCCAAAGCCTACAAGACACAAATCAAAACAGTTCTTCGTTTAGTCTCAGTTCTCAGTGATGGTGTTTTATGTATGATGAAAATGTGGTATGTAATAGGGTTGCGTAAATCACAATTAATATTTTTCATATGGATTTCAGTTTTTAGTGACATAATGAAATTAAAGATGAATCTCTTTTTTAACATTTGAAGTAACATATATGATTTGCTATCAGAATAATTAAATAAATAATAAAAAGGATGAAAAGTAGACACTAAGTCAGAAAAGCCATGTTTTCAAGTGGAAAGGAAATTAATTCCGCAGGTGAAACCATGCCCTGCTTTGGTCTCTTTACTCATGACCTATATCCATGAAACAATAAAGTGGTTAATGCCAAAATGAAAGTATTCAGAAAAGATTACTAGCTTCAACAATGATGTTCTAACAGTAAGTTAAAGGGATATACTTCCTTGTATTCTTCATTGTGTTGTATCTCTTCCTAGACTTGCAGTGATTGCTATACTTGAAGACAGAAGTTCTCACTGATAAGGTTGTTATGCACGCACACCACCCCCCTGCCCAAGTGTATATACACATACATATTTGTGAGTGTGTGTGTATTTTTATTGTTTTTTTGTTTTGCTTTGTTTTTTTAACCTGAGTTTCTTGAGGTAAGGCAACCAATGTTCAAAGATGCCAATTTAGGCAATTGGGTGCTAGTAATTAGGCAAAAAACTTAAATGTGATTTGAAAGGTGATGTCAACAGGAGACTGTAATCATGATTTGTTACCAAAGCTGTATCCACAAAAAGCTGAGTCTTTGCATGAGAAAACTTTTGAAACATGTATTGTGATCAGACGATTACAAATCAGTATTCCAGATCTTTTTTGGAAGATTAGACACAGTGTGCTCTGGACCACAGGCATAAGGACCATCCAGATTGTTATTGGCAACAAGTCCAAAAACCAGGGTCATGTATGTATGGGATGGGATTGTGTCAGTGACCTTGGCAAAGGTCGTTTACAATTCAGTGATGCAGCATTAATACACAAAAGTACATTTTAGAGCAACATATACTGCCTTCTAGAAGACATCTAGTCCAGGGACGTCCATGCAATTCTCAAAAAGACAATGCAAAACCACATGCTCACATACTGAACAAATTACAAAGGCACGGCTGCGGAACAAGGGGGCTACAGGCACTGGACTGGCCTGCCTGTTTGTAATAGAAACGTATGGAGAATTTTGACATGAAAAATGTGACAATGACCCCTTACTGTTACACTCCTTGAGACATGTTTGCAGGAAGAATGGGACAAAAATAACACCTGAAACATCATCGCTTGGTGATAAACTATCGTTTAAATGTTGTGAGAAGGAATGGCAACGTTACAAAATGGTAAATGCTTTACAGTCCCAATTTTTTTGTAAAATGTTGGGAGGCCTGAAAAGCAGGAACGGATGTACATTAACAAATGAAGATGACCAGATGAAACATTAAATATGTTGGGGTCATACTGTTCACAATGAAAACAAGTAAGAAATGCTGTTTTTTCTCTGATTTTTTCATACTGTTCCAACTTTTTCTGATTTAGTGTTGCACTTTGTAAATAGATGGAACAATGACGGGGAGAAGAGCAACAGGTTTTATTTTCCATAATTTTTACAGTATTATTAACTTTTAAAGCTTTCCATATAGATATGTTTGCAAGTTAGGGACTGTAGTCAAAGACAGGTACTGGACACAAACTTACAGGTCTACAGGTCTAAAACTAAGTGCAATATGTATGACTGTGTGGCAGAAACAAACAGCGTCTTTAAATGATCACTGTAATGTTTAACTAATTTACATATATTTGTGAGAATTTCATTATTTGTTTTTCCCCAACAAGACCTGGAGTGCTAAATCCAAACACATAACATGAATGTAAGAAAGAGAACATTTATTGTATAAGATATAGTCAATATTAAGCTGATTTGAAAGATGTCCTGTTCAAGATATGTAATGTAAAACCTTTAACAATGAAATAACAATACTTACTATTTTACATAGAAATTCTTTAATGGTTTAAAAAGTTCAGTAGCTTTGAAACTGCACAACCTACAATTAACTAAAGCTTGTGTCTAGATGGCAGAAATGATGATCTTTGAATGGGGTGTATACAAACACACATACACACGCATACACACGCACACAGTAGCAGGACATCATACAACTGTTTTTTTTTCTTTTTTCTTTTTTTTTAGCAGCTGCCAATCAATCATGTTTTCCTAACATTAACTATTAAATATTAAGGTCTTGCAATGTACCAATTTTATTTCAGCACAAGATTACATGGCAATGATGACAACAGCAAATAAACAGCCCTCTCAAACTCATACCTTTATACAAACATACAAACCAACACACATTCTGACAAAACAAAACAAAAAAAAAACAAAACAAAAAAAACAACAATTTATATCTTTATACAGCATTCATAAATTAAACTGTATTTTAACATGGCCTTCTCTCTTCTCTCCAAGTTATCAGTGCACAAAAACATTACACACTATGGCTTACACATTGAAATATCTTGTACTGAGCAACTTCCACACAAATAACATGGCTAAGAAATTCAACACAAATTCAACAAAGCATTATTTCATATAATATAACTTATGGAAAAGAAATATACTTTGATCAGTGGTTTTTGAAATATAACATGTTTTAATCTATATCCGATAAAAACAGCTGGTTTAATTCCAGTCTACAAGATGTGCTCAAAAGTATGTAGCTGGATCATGACAAACTAAAGCAAAATAAGAAACATGGCAATTTCTTCATAGCCTACTGAATTCCATATGGAAGGATCAGGCTGTTGTAACGTTTTCATTTAATGAAGCTGGTATAGAAATCTCTAATGTAAAGCAGACAAACAAAAATGTTTTGGCCGATATGAGAAAATGCAAATGCCCTCCCCACCCCAAAACAAACAAACAAAAAAACCCCACAATAATTCTTGTTTGAAGAAGCTTCAGAAAACCAAAGTAGACAATACAAAAAAATGCAAAAGCATTGCAAGCAAGTCAACAGACACTTGAAATGAGTTATGGAAGCTAATACAGAAACACAGAAAAGGCTTTTGAGATATTTCAGAAATTCTGTAAAAATAAGTGTACGTTTCCTTCATCTATAAACCAGAACGAAAACAGAAAGGAAGGTTTATTTCCATAGTTAGGTTATAAAAACAAATGCCACATTCAGTCAGACCTGCTGATTTGAGATGATGTACATTTTAAAGCTCCCAACATGAATCCACAAAACAGTGCCTCAAGAGCAGCTTTGAGTTTTTTTCTAATAGATTGCAGAGTAAACAAGCATATTCTACACGCAGCTCCTTACACATCTCTCATTTAAAATCCCGTTGTACAGTGCCGTAATCTAGCCTGCTAGCTTCACAGAGTCCTGATTTAGGCTCTGTGTTTGTGAATGTTCTACCAGAAGCACAGAGGGAATCCTGATGAAGTGTTCATGAGAACAATTCAAGAAAACAGACTTGTGGCTCAGACAAATTCTCAGTGCGGTTAACGTATTCTTAAAATACCAGGTCATTCCTGAGAGGGAAGGTCCAGTTCAGGCTTATGGCTTCTGGGTTTAATTTGTCCACTTCCCAAACCACAGGCCCCTTTTTCAGGTCCACAATTAAATGTTCTTTGTTTAACCATAAGAAAATATATATATATATATGAGGCCCAAAGTCTGTAAGAGCTGAGAGGATCTACTGCCTCTTTATAGACGACACCTTCTTTTTCCTGGCCGCAAGCATTTCATAGAAAGGGTCCCTGCTGATAGCAGCTCTGAAGAGAGAATAGAAAGAACAATTATACATTTTTTTGTATAATAACCCTACTTTAACACCATCTATGTGTTCTGTGTTTGGTCATGAGAAACCCACACAAAAATAAATGGTAGGTTGTGTACCATGAAATGAAAACTAGCATGGATATGTTAAAATTATCACATTTCATGTCAGCTAACAATGTAATTTTCTTTGGGTTTTTTTCCACTAACAGGTTATGAATGAAGATCAATATATTTCCGTCTAAACTAAAGTGCTGATAAGGGCACTCACTTGATACTGTTGATCCACTCCTCTTTTTCCTCAACGGTCGGTGCTGAGATTCTGTAAAACGTATGGTTCCCCTCCACCACCCGTCCATCTGCTTCAGTCTTACAAGCCTTGATCACTTGATCCTTATTGTCTGGGATGAAGAGCTCAAAGCAGTTCTATAAAGAGTTATTGACAGCACTCAGAGACAACAGCAACAGATACCCAAATGTGAACATGGGTATTTAAGACAAAACAATAAGTGGTTCATATGAAGAAAGTGAGGATAATCGTACTGGTTTCTTTGAATCCTCCACTTCTCTAATGCTGAGATTTTCCAAAGGAATGATCCCTCTTGGTTCTTTATCCTAAAGACACAAATTATAAATAAGACCAAGTTTGGTTACATTAATTAGTTACATACTCGTTTATTCTAACCCCAAGTTTGTCTGACTTACCGTGGTGTATTCAAAGTAGTAGAGACAGTTGTCAGTCAGAATGAACCACCTTCTTTTCCATGTTTTTACTCGTCCACCTGTAACACGAATAATTAAGCCAGCAAATAAATGTAATGGCACAATTATAGCTTGTATAAGAAACTGGGTTAACTTGTGGGAGAGCAGACAAGACGACAGCAGCGGAGAAATGCAGCAGGATGAGGTTGGGGCACTGCAGCAGACAGACATGTATGGTTAAGTCACATTAGTGGATGGGCTTTTAAAATGGTTTGCTTTGCATCTCACTAAGAACCTCCAAAAAATACAAGATTCCCACAAAATCAATAGGATGAGATCCATGACCAAGGAAGTATGGGGGAGTTTCAGTGTGAATTACAATCCAAGTTAATGTTTGCTTGAGAAAACCTCTGGGCTCTTCACAACTCCAGGTATAAAATCAAACCCCAGGCCACACTTCATTACACTGAGGTTAATGTAGGACACATCAGTTCAGCAAATTTGTAATATCAGGACATGCATTTACTAATTGATCAGGGGATATTTCACAAAGCAGGATTTCTCAGTGTAGTCAGATAACCTAAAGTTAAGCTTGTTCATTTAAAGAAGAGCTGAGGAACATTCCTATTGGACAGCCCTGAACTTTGAGTTTCAGTTTCAGCTAAGTGAGAAATCCTGTTTTGTGAAATACCCCCCTGGTCATCCAGTTACAAAACAAGAATACAAACATGGATTGTCCCCACGTTACAAGATGATACAACTGAGCACACAGCAATAGAAAACAGTAAGGATTCTTTTATGACAGTAAACTAAGCAGCACTGCTGGGCAAGTATTAAACCCACACAGAAAATAGACCTTTATCTTTGCTCTCTGATGCTCTCAAGAAAATCCATGGCAACTGAGCAAAATAAGCTGCATAACAGAGCTTAAGGCAGTTTTACTCTAGACGCAGCATCTCAAACATGTTCTTTCCCAAGTTAGGATTGAAGGCAATGTATACAGTTTAAATCCAATACACTTTTGTCGAATTCAGTGAATATTTTTCTCTTAGTAGGCTAGTTTTTATGTGTGTGCTAGAAAAACAGAGCCCTGGCTCTGTAAATGGGACACAAACAAAGCGACTCGGACTTAACATCACAACATTCTTCCAGGCAATGAGCAACAGGGGGTGTTCGTGCTCACGCACAGGACGGAGGGGTGGGTGGGCCACGTTCTGAGCTTAGCACACAGGAAGGCTGACAAATAACCAAGGAGAAAATCTGAAGAACAAAGACTCAGAAAGGATTTTTAGATCAGGCAAGAGCTGAAAGGCAGTGCTAACATCAGTCAGCCGTTTCAGCGGTGAAGACATCTCCGAGAGGCTGAAACTGGCGTTATTATTAGCCAGATTCTTGTTTGAATGTTCCCATTCCATGCTAAATGGTGCTGCAGTTACATTCTGGTGTCTGGTTATATCCATTTCGTCAATAAAACATTTTCCTAAAGTATATTATTACATTTCTGCTCCTTTTCTGCTGTACATCTGCTGTGTGAACTTATGGAGCTGTATTTAACTCTTTTTGTTGCCAAAGCTTTGAGGGTTCGTTTCTGTTATCATGTTAGCATTCACGCACTAATCTTAGCTTGCACTGCACTAGTTTCACGACCTTCAGCTTTAGCAGAGGCTAAAAACAGAAATAAGGCTGTTAAAAAGTATTAAAAGAATATAGGAGGTTGCTTTGTTTCTGCTGGACAGGTGGGCAACATTAGCTTATTTTAACAGTGCTGTACTGTCATTCATGTGTGAATGTGGCGGAGTGGGGAGCTTCTGAATGAGAACTGAAGGGAGAGCTGTGTTTGTTCTGCTGATGAGTTCAAATTCGTTCCTCAGAATCGTATACATTGCCTTTAAGTTACTTAAATAACCAAGAAACTGTGCTTAATGAAAGAGCTTTTAGACATCAAGACACAGAATACTGCAAAAAACAAAAAAAAAAAAACAAAGTCTAAATTCCATTACATAGAGGGAGCACACTAATGCAAGACCTCACGCAACACAAGCACTGCAGAAATGCGCAGGAAATGCCACATATCAGCGCAACATCTCAGCTTAATGGAACAAACAAGAAATGAGATCGAAAGTAAGAAAACATTTCATTTTTAGAAAATGAAATACTGGTTAAAATAAATGAAATGGACAAAAAGAGTAGATAATGAGAGCAAGGCACACCACAAAAAAAGCACCCAGAAGCATAGCTTATTGGCTAATGTGGGAAGAACCAGTGTACATACCTCCTGAAGAAAGAGAACATGAGAAAACAAAATAAAAATGGAAGGAAAAATAAAATTAAATATGAAAATCATAATAAAATCATCTGTATCTGAAAAAGTACTTATGTTGCACAATGTAAAAAATAATAATAAAATGCACTGAAGTAAAACTTGCTGCTTCTGCAATTCTAGGTACATCCAGCAGATGGCACAATCGTAATACTTTCATGCTGTAATTTAGCCAGTTCTATGGTTTTTCAGGTTCCTTGTAACATTATGCATCAACTTGACTATTCATATTTAAACATTCCTTAGACGATTTCTTGCTTTACCAAACTTACTGTGGGATTGTCTTTGTATGTCTTTTTAGGTAAATGGTGTCCTAAGACCCAGTATGAGCAGAGATTCATGACGGTGATACAAGGTGGTAAGAAGTAATTACACATACAGTATTTGTACAAGGGGGCGGAGACAGCTTTCAACAGCTATTAAAGTACATTAAGCCAAAGCTAGCCCACTCTGTACCATTTATGTTTGGGCCAGTAATGAGTGGTAAATATAACATTAGAACTTCAAAACATAGAGGTTTCAGTAGCCCATCGTATTCTAGTCATTTTGTCAACTTTTTAAGTTACCCATCATATATTCAGCATATTATATAACACACACACACCATATTATACATGATATTACTACATAACATATTGTATTCAGTTCCTTATGTAGGGTAACTTTAATACAGATTCGGACAATTTACTTCATATACATGCTTATGTCTGATTCCACCTAACATTATTAAGTTCCATGTTCCATACAGAAAACATTTTTAAATGTATTTTAAATGTTTATTTATATTTTGATGCATTATGTCTTTGACAATAGGCCTAACAATTACCTGACATTAACAATTAATTTTTGACTAAGGCGGACAGTAATTGGTCAGGCGAATTTGGCACAATTTGTGTTGCTACTCTGAGCTTAGCACTGGATTCAGGTCACTAAGGGTGTTTCTATGATATACTGTCCATATGTTATGTGGGTGATGGGAACCACCGATTGACTCATTAGGAAGATATGAGCTGGAAACTATTGTCCCTCTTGTCCCTTACTCACCTAGTTTAAGAAGCCAACCCTCACGGTCTGGGTTAAAGAATGTGTGTGTGAGGTCATTGCCATCATCCTCTGGTATCTTAAAGGGCTCATTCCTGATACTCTCATACAGGTTCTGTAAGCATGAATGAGTGCAAGAGAGGTAAAGACCAAATTCTGAACAAAGTACTCACTATACACATAAATCCTATACAATAAATACAAGATAAGTGGGTATCTGCTGAAAACAATACGACAAACCAATTTCTTGATTTTTCATGTCTTAAAATGAAGACTCTTATATGTGTGCAGCCTTTCATAGATTTGAACATATGCGTAAAAGGACAAAGGAAAATGCTGTACTATAGTAAGACACTGACCCTGAGTAGATCTTCTGGTAGGTCTCCCCCATCGTTGATGCCTCTGTTCATTGCTATGAAGCGCTCTGCTGAAGGCTTGTCCTTTACATTAGGGTTGTGCAGGCTTGTATTCAACATGATGATAGCAAACGAAAGAACGTAGCAGGTATCTACAGAGAAAAGTGTTACACAAGAGTTGAAGTAGCAGCATAGTGTTCCTCAAGTCAAACTGAGACGTCTGTGCATATATTAAGCCATATTTACTGAAACCAAAAAATCCAAGGAACATGAATCTACCAACACAACACCTGTTTACTTTAAGACCTTTAAAATGCAAATGTTGGCAACTCTGACAAGTCACAGTGACAGCGATTACAGACCCAAGCACTTGCAATTCTCAGAAAAGGTCAACCTCTGAGACAGTTTTAGATATGCAAGCACATTAACCTGGCTAAGAGCACAATGCTAATGGGAGGGGAGCAGAAGGGCAAGCTTGTGTAGTTTGTGCATGAGTGGGTGAGAAAAGAGTGCAGAGGGAGGTATGGAGCTTACCAAAGAAATTATGCAGGCATGAAAAGATAATAAGTACTGAAAAGTCATGTAAAACAACCACCATTATCTAAGTAAGTGCACACTCACCTGTGGACTGAAAGACTCCAGGGTTACACTGACAGTAGCGCTGGGCAAAAGCCTCCATCATGCGATCTATCTTCTGAGCTTCACCCGGTAACCGGAAACTCCACAAGAACTGTCTTCATGGTGCAATGAAAGCAAATACACTCATTGAGGTCGTTCTAACAGCAAAGTGGCATTAATGTAATAAAATTTAAATTATAATCTAATTTCACATAATGTAGTTTGCCATATTTGCAGCTACTTCTTCCAATATCTGTTGTTACCGTGGGTTCCTGTACTTTAAGCAGTGTTTCTTTACTTGGCCCTCAAAGAATTTTACATGCTCCATATTTCTGGTCTATTCCATCACAACCAAATCTATCATCAAGCAAGCATAAACAATAAATGTCCGGTGTAACTGTGCTAGGATTGAACATGCATATATATATATATATATATATATAT
>JAVGWN010003171.1:0-10506 GCA_034552555.1 Semaprochilodus insignis | reverse complement strand
CATATATACACACCCACACACACGTGTGTATATATATACAAGGATATATGTTCCAAGAGCGTGTGTGTGTGTGTGTGTGGACCCCAAAAAGTGTTTGGACACTGAAGTTCTTTAGGTTGCCTCATAAAATCAGAAGAGCTCCAACCAGTCCGCACCAAAGCTGCTGTCCAGCACTGCCGAGAAACCCTTAACATCCGGGCCTGTTTTACTGTCACGCTGGTGTTAATGATCTTGTGTTCACTGATGAGATCAGACGTTTATCTAGTCTAGTTTGGATGCTGCAAACCTGCAGAAGGATTGGTGGGACTCACAGCCGGAATGAGGACGCCAGTCCTGGAACGCTCTGTTTTTAGGATAAAGGGCGCTTGGTTTGGCATCGTATTTCCTAACGCAGTGAACGGCACTAATGCCCAACTACCTTTCGGGGCCACTGTATCTGGGTGTCCCGGCATCTGTATGGATAACGCTTTACTGTAAGCTCAGCGTGACTCCTGACGTAAACCTTCATGAACGTTTCTAAAGGCTTGTTTCAGGCGGGGTCATCTGACGTACGGGCTGCTGTTCTCACTGTTCTCCGTGGTCTGATATTAAGGTGTGTAATGACGGTTTCATAACAGTAAAAGTATGTTTGCATTAGTGATGGTCAATAAATGACAGCCTCAGAAACACTGACTATTACTGTAGCACAGCCAGTTTCACTGTTTCAGCTCGTTAATTCTGCCGTACAGCGTTTTACCACCATAATAACAGTAAATAAACGTACATTAAGGGTTACATGGCGTGTATTTAGGCTGTGTTGCTGTAAATGATCCTCAGCAGTGTTAACGTGCGGTAAGTAGGGTTCGTCAGTGTGATGATATTTATCGTTACCGTGATACATTATGCCACTGTATGTCACAATGAGCTTATAGCGTGGGTATCATCAGTACGTAAAGAGAGCGTGATCAGTAGAGCCGTGAGAACCTGATGGTACGAGGTTACGCAATTCAGTATACTGCGAAGTCTAAAAGATATTTAGGAAAACCGTCATAGCCAAAAACAAGCCACCATGTGTATGTGTGCTAATGCTAACGTTAGCGATGCACTGTTAGGCTGCTTGTTTATGCTGGAGTGGAAGAATCTAATAGCTGAAAGTGGAGTGTTGTACACTGCCATCTAGTGGTTGGGAGGTTAAAGACCGCACAAAATGAACCGCTGTGTGCGATCAGTGTTGACGTTAAACTGTTTATTAATAGCCAAAACTTAGTTTTTGAGGATCGATACATTATTACATAATATAATGCCACCATACTCAAGTGATTATTGATGTTTTCTTACACCCCTAATAATTAGTCCTGGATTTAGTGCCAGCAAAATGCTGAATGGAAAAAATCGAGATATATATATTTTTTGATTTATTTATTATTTTTTGGTTTTTTGGTGTTCCACCACTTTCCATCCCATCTAATGTCAGAAAACAGAAATAGGGTGGCATATCATGTATGATCCATGAAAACAACTCATGCATTATCATTTTTGCCATATCAGCTCTAAAAAATTAGCATTATTTCACCCCCAGAAAGTGTCATTACAGCCTAATAACCAACCGGAACTGGAGATCAGAGTTGTCAGCTGCAGCCTTTATGACGACTGATGCCTGCTGGAATGAGTGTTGATAAGTGTTCAGGTAGGCCTGTGTCGGTTGTCATGCACCCTTACAGTACAGTCTTACCGCTGTGAGCAAATGGACTGTGTACAGACGCATGCAGCACACGGGCAGATGGGCCCGCAGCTTTAGTCTCGTTAGCCTGTGATCTGGACGTCATTAGCAGGTGGCCGCTGCACCTGCACCCGCTTTTAGGTCAACACCAACACGGTTCAGCTGGTCACTGATAAATAGACTAAATGTCCAAAAGTATCCAGACAGCCTGAGCGAGTTCGGCGGTGTTAATGCGCACTCGCTGCTGATGCCAGTGTTCGGATGTAAGAGCCTTGGCGTACAAAGCGAGATGTTCTGCAGCAGCAGATGCTCAGGCCAAGACCCGCCCTCCCAGTCTTGGGTTGTGGAGTGATGGAGCTCTATCCAATGCCCTCCAATACACTGGAGATGCTCTTTTGGCTGAATGCAATCAAATTCTCACCTGCGGAAGAGAGAAGCTTAGAGGTTGTTAGTGGAGCCAGACGGAGAGGTGTCTACAAACTTTTGGACAGGTAGTGTACGTGAATGCGGCCTTCTCGAGCAGGACGTATAGGCCTATTGACAGATTTGAATGGGCTTCTGTTTATGGATGTTGGTGTCGTTGGGGTCGTGCGGGTCCAGCGTGCTGTATCTCCAGGTGTCGGGGGTGGGTGGAACACTGTAGGAGCAGCGATGTGGAACCTTTGCCTTGTCCTTGGAGTCAGTTTAGGAAGAGAGTATTTTCGTATGACGGCTTGACAGTCGCGCAGAAATCAGACTTCTTGTTTTTTACGCGTCCGCTGTGCTACCGCTCGGGCGCGAGTGTCTGTCATTAGCTTCCAGACATTTCTTTCTTTCTTTCCTTTTTCTGGCGTGTGTGAAAGAAGTCATCAATGTTTATTGTAAATATTGGTATATATTGCCTTTTTTCTGTACATAGTGCTCCACTGTCCACAATTGTTGATATGAATCTGATGGCATATTTTTATATACTTGTTTCAGTTTTTGTCTATGGTTTATGTTTTGGTTTGTTTGTTTGTTTGTTTGCCCCCACCCCCTCCTTTCAGCATGTCCTCCGTGCTGCCACGTTTAAATTATAACTCTGTAGTGTTTTAGATGAAGAGTATTGCCTCCGCAGGTCACGTTCCAGTCCTCATGGTTTCTTCACGACTTTTCCTGTTTATGGTTCTGTGGGTTTCTTTGCAATTAAAAGAATGAAAAATCACCGGAACGCCGGAGTCTCACGCTCGTCATTGTGGAATCGGATTGTTTGGAATGCATTTCGATATTTCCCGTCAGACCCCTTCTGCAGCCTTGACACTACGTGGCCAAAAGTTTGTGGACACCCCTCTTAGTTATGGAGCCTAGTATGGCTACAAGTGTCTAATTTGATAGTTGAATAATCTGCCGATTATTGAAACGAATAATCGATTATTCGGATGATGAGTCACTTAATTACCGAATAACTCTTATCTGGCTATCAGCTTTTTAAATTCAACTGGAGGTTGTTTAATGAATTTGTTAACTAACAGTGAAGACAAGAAAGGCTGAAAGAGCTTATCAACAACGGAATTTGTTTCCAACTAATTTGGTCTTCGATTTTATGCGATTAAGCCGATTAATCGTTGCACCCGCAGTATAAAATCAAGCACATGACCCGGCAATCACTGTAGACAAAGTAGAATGGGTCGTACTGACGAGCTCAGTGGCTTTAAACGTGGCACCGTCATGGGACGCCAGAAGTCAGTCTGTGAATTTCCTGCCTTGACGTACCGGCATGAGTTTGCACTGACACTATATGGCCAAAAGTTTGTGGACACCCCTCTTATGGAGTGACTAATTTGATAGTTGAATAATCTGCCGATTATTGAAATGAATAATCGATTATTCGGATGATGAATCATTTAATTACCAAATAACTCTTATCTGGCTATCAGCTTTTTAATTCAGCTGGAGGTTGTTTAATGCATTTGTTAACTAACAGTGAAGACAATAAAGGCTGAAAGAGCTTATCGACAACGGAATTCGTTTCCAACTAATTTGGTCTTCGATTTTATTCAACTAAGTCGATTAATCATTGCACCCCTAGTATAAAATAAAGCACAAGGCCCGGCAATCACTGTAGACAAAGTAGAAAGGGTCGTACTGACGAGCTCAGTGGCTTTAAACATGGCACCGTCATGGGACGCCAGAAGTCAGTATGTGAATTTCCTGCCTTGCTAGAGCTGCCTCAGACAACCGTAAGGGGTTTTCCGTTCCAGTGATTTTGGAATGTCATGTCTGTCCAACAGCCAGCTCATAGGGTTAGGTGTCTGCATACTTTTGGCCATATTGTGCATGTATAGAGTTGTATCTAGGTTATCTAAGTGATTCATATGATGGGCTTATGAAAGCTGGCCCTCAGTGTTAAATGGGATTTGGTCAGTATAAGTGATTTGATATCTACAGATAATATTCCATTGGGAATTCTGTGATCACGGTTCAGGTTCTAGGAGTCTAAGCACTATTCCCGTCACATTCCTTCATAAGAGAGATTATAATAAGGTTGATTGTTTATTATTTACTTTTTATTTATATCGCTGCTGTTGGACACACACATTTCTTTTGGTCCCTTCTTCATGAACTTGGCTCGCAATGTAAAGGCAAACGGGTGATTTCAAAATAATTCCGAAAACTGGCAACAACAAAAATGGAGAAACAGGGGTTTGGATGTTTACAGAGTTTGGTGTACATGCATATGGTTGTATGCGGATTTTAGGTGCTCCGGTTCAAATGACGTGCTGTTGTTGATGTTTCAGGTGTGAATAAATGAACACATCCCCTCCTGAGAACACACTTCCCTACACAGTTACTGTTCATTGACTGAACTCAACACAGGCAGTAAAACAGTAGAACATAAAATGCGGCCTGTGCAAAAGTTAGGGCACCTTTAATATTCTATCATTTATTTTTATTGGCCACAAAAATTGGCAGTTATACCCGGTAGAGGATACGGTCGCTTAATCTAACTTAGAAGAGTCAATGGAAGTCAATCCCAAGTCTTTTATGGTTGTCCAATTCAGCAAGGAATTCAAAACAGTACAACTGAACACACTTTAAAGGGCCTGTACAACATATTTACATATATCCACCTACAGTTTACACTTTAGCTCCGCCCATTCACGGGCATGATACAGGCCAGCCAACCAAAGCTGAGCTTGTTCACATTTATGGCTGTTGAGTTGATGTTCTTGCATGAAGGCAGTGGTAGGAGTCTTGCCCAAGGGCTCTAATCGGAATAGCATAGATTGCTTGCCCAGACAGGGGATCAAACCCCAGTCTGCAGCACTAATACAACCTTACCAAGGCATGGCACTGCACGGCAAGGCCTACAGGGCTAAAGACCTGAAGATGTGTTGGAAAATGATCATGTAGAAATGAGTTATGACTGTTTTTATAAATAACATATGAGAGAAATATACCACATGGGCCTTTTGAACCCGATAAAGGGAGCAGCGGTGCGTGTACACGGGCCCTCCGGCACTGCCTGGGCCTCCACCTCCCCCTTTTGATATAAGATCAGACGGGGTTTTCCTGGTCAGGCTGACGTGTCCTTTTAAGAAGAGCCTCCATAATTACATGTAACCGAAGCCTTGGCATGCAGTAAGCCATGGAACTCGAGGGGTTAAAGGAGGATGAGTTTATTAGCATCATGAAGGAGGCGGGAATTCCGCCCAGGCTGGTGAATGCTGCGGAGTCACGAGCACATGCTTTTCAGTCACTCCAACGTTGATGCACTGTGAATGGCGAGCACAAGGCCGCTTCACTTCACTGCACAGGGAGCCGGTTGTGGTGTAGGACAATGGAGGCCTTGTTATGGCTCATATATGTGGTATTCATGGGATCCATGCAGTTCCAGGGGACTGTGGGGGGAGGGATTAAGTTTTTCGTAGACTCAGTTTTGTCTGTTCCGAGCCAGAGAGATGCTTTAGTGTCATATCAGACACGTACATGATAAAGACGTACGGTGTTGTTATGATGGAGAGTCAGAGGTGGATATGAACCATATACTGCACTGTTAAGGTGGAATTCAGTGGACTTAAATGAGTTAGATGTGGAGTCAGAATTGTCCACAGTGGTGGTGAATGGAACCAGACGTCCACCTCTAAAAGCTCCCACACAGGAAGTTATTATATGGGATGGTTACGCTGCACGATGTCACAAATAAAACATACTCAGTGCCGTTTACCTAAAGGAGTCACCTGTGTCATGCCTAATAGCGTGTGATGCCTCCACGAGCACCAATAACAGCTGTGACTGGATTGGGCATGGTCTGAACAAGTTTCTGGATGTAGGCCACATCAATGTTCAGACACTCTTACATCACAGAACTCCACAGTTGGTCCAGATTTGGTGCATGCCTTCCTTCCCTGGCACAATTCCGAGGAGAATTCCCTGTAGACTGGGATTTTAGTCACTGCTGGTAGACCCGTATGACCATACGCTTCCATACACCTGCAGATTCAGCTACTTCCTTCACACTATGGTCTTTGGCACGCCCAAATGCAGTCACTCCTTTTAGCCAATCATTAACATCTGCTTTGGAGCCATTTTCCACACATGGAACGAGACATTCCCTGCACTGTAGCACCTCTTCCCAATCTATGGATCCCGTCACTCACACCCCGCAGGGATTTATAGCGCCATCATCCTCGTGCAGCGCCATCTGCAGGAGCCTGAAGGTACTACCACCTTAAACACACAAAGTGACTCGTTAGCTCATCACCGTCATTCATGCTGTCACTTAGCAGCGACTTTCAATGTTTTCCTGGCTTGGTTCAAGCAGTGAGATCCCTCAGGTGAGCTGATTGACGGAGGTGCACCACAGGTGGCTATCTGGCTGCTATGCTAGCTAAAGGCTGTCTGTTCCTTCCACTCCCACAGTAACAGTCTGGACTAGCATTAACTCAGACTGTAAGAGCTACACGGCAGCAGGTTACAGTGTGTTCCGGTAAGCGGCTCCTGTTAGCATGTTAGCTTATACCACCGAATACCGCCGTTACAGATTTAGCCATGAGCATGTTTACTGCTCCTTCTCATCCCACAGATGGGTTGTTAAACTGCTTTGTGGTGTGGGTCATAGCTGAAGGTATCCCCATCCCCACCCCTGTCCGTTAGCACCAGTATCAGTGTATCGGCATTGCCGTATTTGCATACACTACCAGGCAAAAGTTTAGAGACGGCTCCTCATAGCAGGTTCTCCTTCTGTTTATCTTAAAGCTTTACTGTAGAATTAAAGTGAAGACACCAAACTATAAAATAGCACTCATGGAATTATACAGTCCACCTTAAAAACCTCCAGAATGGACCTTTACAGGAGGATCAACCAGCTTTCTTAACCTGCAGTGGAGCTGATACAACAAGGTTTATTACTAAGCAGGTTTGGAGCAATTCTATTGGTCGGTCCCTCATGAATATTCACTAAACTGAAAGGAGAACTAGAGCTTTTACACTGTGCAGAAAAAGAGATCAAAGTTTTACACCACTAAATATATATTAGAGGTGGAGATATGGAGAAATATCATACTGTGGTACATCAGGAGGATATGTGGGGTATCAGGGTATGTACTGGTTCAGACTCTCATCAGTTGGAGCTGTTTAGTGTACGACTGTAGAGTCTTTAAGACCACCAACTACATCCATTTAGAAGTGTGTGTCCAAACTTTTGACTGGTAGCTTTAAAGGCACAGTAACAGAAACAGCCTGTGTAATTTAAAAGGGTAAAGAGAGAATGGAGAGCGCTATATACTGTGTAAACGTGTATTATAGCCACTTTTGGTACAAATGTTGTAAGTGTAGCTCAAAGAGAAGAAAATAAAATGCTGGAAGTAAGATCGCATATGGGCCCTTTAATCCCCGTTTCACAAGACTTACTGCCCACCTTTGGTTGGAAACTGCATTGTATATTTCTGTGCAAGTCGTGTGGGGAATAGAACAAGGAAATCCCTCGTCCCATCAGAGTGAATCAGCATGTTCTGTTACCCTCAAGCAGCATTCCTAAAGCTCTGGTCATGTACTACAGGAATGTCCCTGTATGTTTCAACCTACATGTGCCTGTAGAATATGGCCAGTCACCATAGACCGTGATTTTGCTGTGATTTCCTGTATTTCATCAGGGATTCGAGTGACCCAAATCACTTCTGATAGAAGCCAATGCGCAGAATAGTATTTGCTGGCTTATTAATAATAATATTAAGGATAATAACCTGAATAATAAGCTTTGTGTTCAATCTTTCAACTTCCTGAAGAGCTTGGAAATCGGGCCAGGTTCTTCCAGCGCTGCATCTGTTATCCCCTATAGCTTCCCTGCTTTAACTCATCACCTCATTACCAAACACTTAATGAGGTTAAGGTGCAGGAAAACTCAGGGCACATGGTTAATCAAAGAGGAAACTGCTCTGGTGAGCTAAAGTGGGCAGGAAGGCGGTGAAATGTGTGCTGCTGTGCGATCAGGACCACCGAACTCTGGCCTACATGTTCTCTAAAGAAGCAGCTCGGCCTCGAATGAACCTTCAGCTTAAACACCGTGGTCCAAGCCTCGGGACACCTGCTGTGGACGTCCTGTGCCAGCGTCAGCCTGGACGCTGCACCTGTGCAGGCAAAGCTGAGGTCACAGCAGGAGGACAACAAAGTGTCATGTGTGTTCACCACCAGCAGCCTGCACAGTGCCTTGTTGACGCCTGGGGTCCATGGCTTCATGGGACCTGCGCCTGACTCGAACCCTACCGTCAGCCCAAAGCATCTGGTGCCGTGACTCATCAGACCATGCCACTTGTTGTCTAGGGTCCAGTTAGCACCCTCATGAGCCGTGAGGTGAGGCGCTGTGTCCGGTGTGGTGGTGTTAACAGAGTCACTCTGGTGGGTCTTCTGTTCCCGTATTCCGTGGAACACTGCACTGGGATGTGATTTCTTCCAGAGTCGCTCATCTGTTCGTACGGACAGTTCTAGTCAGACGCTGCCGGTCATCATCATTGAGCACCCATGGGTGGTCACTGTGCTGTCCACTGTGGGTGGTAATGTCTCCTATGGTGTGTTCTCGGGACAAACGTGACAGCTTGGATCTAGGAATGGTAATTGGGTGCACAGTCTGTCTGTCTATCTGTCTGTCTGTCTGTCTGTCTGTCTATCTATCTGTTAGCCCTGTTGAGGCTGTTTGTGTGATGTAAATACATAAAGACGTATGATGTGGGGTGAAAACTCTGCGCCTCTGGCTGTTAATTGGTTATTTCAGGCTGTATCTTATTTCAGGTGACTCACACGTGTGACAAACGGCCTATAAAAATGTTAGTGGCTGCTGAAGGGTCGTTAATAAACCAGCAGTAAGCCCATTACATTTAATATTACTGAATTTATTTATGTGCTATTTAATAAACTGTGTTTAATGGAGATGCAAACTGTGATGGGTTCCTAAGTAGAGTCAGTGGGTCCAGTGCGCAGGGGGCACTGATGCCAGGGGCCTTGGTGAAACCTCAGACCACGAGGCCTGACGTAGCCTCATGACTGGGGAGGGTCCACTATGTCTGTTTATTACAGTTATGTATAGAGGAAGAGGGGCCTCCAGGGACACCTGTGTCCATGTGACCTGTGAGACCTTGATCTGCCCCTGAGCAGCAGTGATCTGTTGTCCAGCAGAAATCCCTGGACTGGATAACAGAGGGAAAATATCTGCTCCAATAGTCTGGGATGGATTTGGTGGCATGGTGGCACAGTGGGTAGCGCTGGGTTTGAGTCCTGGCTGGTTCTTTCTGAGTGTGCATGTACCCCCATGTCTGTGTGAGTATCCTTTTCCGGGTGCTTTGGTTTTCTCCCACAGTCCAAAGACATGCAGTCAGGTGAACTGGAGATGCTAAATTGCCCCCCCAGGTGTGAGTGTGCATGTCTGTACGTTTGTCCTGTCGGCCTGTCCAGGGTATAGACTCCAGCACCCCTCATATTTAACATACAAAGGGTGTTGCATACGGTTCTGTGTAGCACCAAAAGCATTATTTCGTTCTGATAAGCTTGTATACAATAGAAGAACCCGTTTTTGGTGCTATATAGAACCATTTTCAAAAAGGTTCTTTGTAGAATCATATAGAGCACCTTCTCCACCAATCAGAAGAACCATGCAAATAGTCCTTAGAATATTCATTGCTCTGTACAGAACATTTAAGCATGTAAATGGTTCTTTAAGAGTTCATGGCTCTGTAGAGTACCATTGTCTTCATTGAAGAACCCTTGAAAACCATATATATATATACATTTATTGATATATATGTATCGTTGCTGTCCAAAGAAAAATCTCCAAAATGGCAACTTTACAGGAGAGAGCAAAAACCTGATTGAATTTGAATGTAAGTCAATGGAACCAGGCGTTTTTCCACACTCAAAGAACTTCTGGTGATCCATTCATCATGAAATGTCCACCAAATGTAAACAGCAGCTTATGTGATCAAATGATGCCAGAAAATAAAAACGACCAAAATGGAGATATATGGCTTTAATTGGACAGTGAGGAGATATATGTATGTATATATATACACACACATACGCACATGTATGTATACAATACACATCCATATATATGTATGTGTGTGTGTATCTGAATATATATACTGGACTATATGTATATATATATATATATGGTATATATACAAAGTGCATATTCAAAATAATATAATAATATGTAATATAATAATTATAATATAACATATTCAGATATATTCAAATACAAATACACACCTGAAATTGTGTCCATAGAACCAAGAATATCAGACTTTTATAATGAAATATTAAGCATAACACTGCAAATAAATATCTCTTTAGAACAG
>JAVGWN010003170.1:0-10506 GCA_034552555.1 Semaprochilodus insignis | reverse complement strand
TCAATAAATCAGTGATAAAATCAGAAATATAATATATAATATATATTTTTAATATTAAATAATGTGTCAACTTATAAGAAAGCTAAAAATTATTTGGGACTAATATGAAAATGAGTCCACAGTCTAAACTCGAGCTCTCCTGATGCATGTTCATTTAATAGCCAGCAGAGGGCAGCATCTGTCCATTACCGTTAGTTCACTGAGGCCTAGTGACCTGTTTCCTCTCACTAATGATAAGGCACACTGAACACATATCTGAACACATAGTTTAGGTCAGCTAAACAGTTAGTCTAGTCTTCATTAGGGCACAATAAGGTCAGAACAGAACTCATTGACATATATCAGTCTTAAGGGCATGATAAAGAACCCGTTTAACTGTAATGGGGCTGACAGAATTTAGAAAATAGTCGTGTACAACTCAATTCTGATTGTTCTGGGACATAAAAGTACCCAGGTGTATCTGTAGTGTGGTGTAGTGAGGTATAAAGGAAACACTTTACATGAACATGAAATAATACATTAACAATGGTTAAATAATGTTTAATAAAGTGTAAACAAAATGTAAACATGTAAACTTAGTAGTAGTTGGCACATGTTTACTTAATATTAGCTAAAGAATGTAACCGTTATTAATGTATTACTTCATGCTAATTAGTCAACACTTAATGTATAGTGTTACCAGTATGGTATGACACTAATACCAGCACTATATACCAGTAATGCACCACAGTGAAAATTCTTGGCCAAAAATTAAAACGAAATTAGAGTCATGCTTAGGCTGTCAGAGTGGGTCATCTATCCCTAGACAAAAAACCTTGTGCGTTTAAGGTGGTAGTAACTTCAGGCTCCTGCAGTGCGGTGCTGCATGAGGACGATGAGGCTATAAATCCCTGCAGGGTGTGAGTGACGGGATCCATAGATTGGGAAGAGGTGGTACAGTGCAGGGAATGTCTCGTTCCATGTGTGGAAAATGGCTCCAGAGCAGATGTTAATGATTGGCTAAAAGGAGTGACTGCATTTGGGCGTGCCAAAGACCATAGTGTGAAGGAAGTAGCTGAATTTGCAGGTGTATGGAAGCGTACGGTCATACGGGTCTACCAGCAGTGGATAAAATCCCAGTCTACAGGGAATTCCCTTCGGAATTGTGCCACGGAAAGCATCCACCAAATCTGGCCCAGTTCTTTGATGTAAGAGTGTCTGAACATTGATGTGGCCTACATACAGAAACTCAAATACACGCCCAATCCAGTCACAGCTGTTATTGGTGCTGGTGGAGGTACTACATCCTGTGAGGTACGTTTTAGTCACAGGGGTCTTATTTTTTGTCAGGTGAGCTCTTTATGGGGTCTTAGCTGGGTGATTCTTACCTTGAGTCTTATGTCTCTTTCGTAGAGTGACTATTAATAATAAGAGTCCAATCAGAAGCAGCGCCAGAATCACCGACACAACAGCGATCACAGAAGTTGAACCTGATGGTGCTGGAGAAGCAGAGTCATAATTAGTGAATCAATCAGAAGCAATAACCTGATCCTTCAGGTGTAGATCATCGAGGTGGAAGGCTGTGTGTATGGATCTGAAGCAGGTGAGGATGGTGTTGAGGGCGTGGTTAGACTTGTAGTCAGTGGACTGATGTGTTGCTAACTGTGGTAAATTGGTAGATTGTCTGTGTACGTGAAGTTTAACCAGGAGAGGTAACCAGTATGTATGCTGTACCTTCTGATGTAGTTGTCTTCAGTGTGGAGGTTTCAGTGGGTTTAGATGTTGTAGATATCTTTGTGCTGGTGCTCTGTGGAATTGGTCTTGATGTTGATGATGATGGAGAAGATGGTGTTGTTCCTGCAGGTTTGGGTAATGGAGATGAAGATTGTTAAAGCTCAGACATTCGGATTTAAAGCAAAACGTTATGTGGTTACTGGCAGTTTCCGACCAGTTGATGGCAGTTCAACGGTAGCAAGCTGTGGTAAAACAAAGGCTCATTGGGAAATCTATAATGCGAGTGTTTTGAGGGTTGACACTAATTCCAATGCATGAAACTGAATTAAACATTTAAAGGCATGACGTGACGTTTTCCAGCTCTGAAACTATACAAACATGAAGTTATCCAACCAGTAAATGCTATTAATTCAAGTTTAGTATGTTTTATTTGTGACCCAGAACACTGTTCTAGCAAAATCCAGGCACCTATTAAGATAACATTAGTACTCAACATCAGCAAATACTTGAGTATCAGGTATCGGTGTTGATATTGGGAGGGAAAAAGTGCTAGCTGTGAGTTCCTATACTGTTTGGATTGAAACCAAAGGTATTAACATTTTAGTAATTTTCCTTAATGAGATATTAACTACCAATAAATAGCTTTTAGCACATCAGAATTTGAAAATGCATAGATGTTTATAAATTGCAGTTTACATAATTGTGTGTACACATATTTATAAGTGATGTAAATGGTGTTTTCCTGTTTCAATGTGCTCTACATACAAATACTAATACAAGCAATCATCACAGTTGGTTAATATGACTTTCTAATAGTGACATAAGCTTTAAGTTTTAGCCAGTATGTATATCTGAGAGAAAACCATGGCGAAATATTTAGGTGTGTATTTAAGTTCTAACTCCTGTTAACATACGGGCAAATCATTTATTAAAATATATTCTAGATTGTTTTACAGTGTCCTGCCGTTATATACACATGCTGGATAAAACATAAAGCTTGTGTCACCATCAGAAATTCACTTTGCTGGTTGGTGCTAAACACACAACTACACATTTTTTAACAGTCATTTTATACATTAGTACATTTTCAAATGCTTTGTTGCTATTAATGGTCCCTTTATTATCAAAGCTTGGATGCATTTTTTGTGGTGTTGGAGTGATACCATATCATTATTGGCCCAAAAATACCATATAGAGAAGACCATAAAGCAGTTCCACCAGTAGATGGAGCTAAACTGAAGCAAGCTGTTAGTGGTGTGGAATTATTTCCTGCTTAAAACAAGCAGTGGTAAAAATGATTACTGCATAATTTGCATGATTACTGCATGATTACTGCACCGCAAGTATTTTAAAGAGTGCCGTTGGTGGAAAGAACTTCAATACACCAAATATAATTATAATAATTTAAAATCAATCACAACAAAGACAACATGCAGATTTTTGTATCTGTGAAACCATTCAAATTTCAAGTTATCCAACCAATGACTGAAGGTAAGTTAAGCATAGTATGTCGTTTAAACAGGAGAACGGCATAAATATCAGGACTTACGGTCACGTATTGGTAGGTAAGTTAGATAGTTAGAGTTGATGCTCATTGTTGGCAGATACTTGAGGATCGAGTGTGCTGTATGTTAATCTCTATTGATTATCAGAATGAATATAAATGTATTTGTATGTGTGTCAGAATGCATACTGAACACCATACATTCAGAAAGTGCCAGGTGTGCCTGCAAGCACTGAGCAAAGCAGATTAAAATTTCCACTTTTACTTAGAAATGCTTATGACTGCAGAAATAAGTGCAGAAATGACCACAGCTCGTCTCACTTCCTCTATTAAAAACTATTAATATGTCCGGTGAGTCACATGGATACGAGTATTTGTGCTTATGGGAGTTATTTTCACTCTCGTGTGTTCACTATTACTGTAAGTCTGGAATACTTTGTGCAAGATTCGACAAGGCCACTGTAAGTCACACATCCTAGCAATCAAGTTTAAACAGCTACTACAGTTACAGCCATGTGATCTGACTGTAGGGATCTGACTTT
Organism: Semaprochilodus insignis; assembly: GCA_034552555.1. Classification (NCBI taxonomy): domain Eukaryota; kingdom Metazoa; phylum Chordata; class Actinopteri; order Characiformes; family Prochilodontidae; genus Semaprochilodus; species Semaprochilodus insignis. Next base: position 6,747 of record JAVGWN010003170.1, on the reverse strand, counting down.
AACGTATGGACTGACCTCGTCTGGACTCCCTGTACTTCAATGACAGGAACTTAAATGATAATGCTGTAAACATACGACTTCAAATTCAGATCTACTCACCAGTAAATCTGAGGTTGACCTGTGTGATATAAACCTTGTATCCATCACCAGATGCCCAGTTTGATTCAGCTCCACACCAGTACTCTCCAGATTCTCCCCCAGTCAGATTGTTGATGTTCACGGTGAAGGTTTTCTTTGCTCTGTCGTCGTGCATATAAAGGTTTCCCTCGTTTATCTGTTTTCTACTCTCTTTAACTGATGCTTTATAGTTACACTCAGCAGTGTTCACTCTCCTACAGAGGAACTTTGGGTCTCTGCTGAGGGACTGTGGGTATTTACAGTTGATGTTCACACCTCCTCCTACATGGCCAATCACACTGATGCTCTTCTCATAGGACAGATCTGTCAATCACAAACAACCAGATGACAACATCTGCATTAACCTCCACAAAACCAAAAAATGCTGGACCTGCTAAGAACAACATACAAAAGCTCAAGAACAATCATATGCAAAAAATATTGGCACCCCTGGTCAAATGACTTGTGTGTGTGCAAATCAGCAGTAATTACTTTTACTGTGAGTCCTGTGCTACCACGAAGCTCACAGCCACAATATTTGTGTACCCACAGCCAGTAGCAGGTGGCCTCATAGCCCCACTTTTTTTTCAAAGACACATACGCCATAGACGCATACTCTCAGCCACATGTGCCACCAGTCCTACTGCATCCTGAGGCTGCATTCTCCTCCCAGGGGTGCCAGAGCAGAGTGATGGAATGCTGCATCCTTCTCCCCATCAAGGTAGATCTCTTCATGGCTTGCGGAGTTAACCCTCGGACACTCTTCACTTGCCTACGCTGCCTACAATGCTGTAGGTGCCAGCAAGAGTGCTGCATGTGTCAACTGAAGGCCTGACTCTTGGCCTTGACCTGCCACGTTGGCGTGTTGGTTCGAAGCGGCCTGTTAGAGGGAAGCAGTCAACCACACTGGGTTGCCACACTGCTTCACCAACTAGGCCTCATGACAGGCTGCCATCATCCAGGCATCTTCATTGCTGCTCTTTCACTGTCCTTCAGCCGAGCGTCCATGATTAGCCATGCTGCTTCCTTTACATGCTGCCTTTTCCATTTCAACTTTCGGTTCTCACCTTCAGTGCTATCTCCAGTCCTATCCCACTTTTGAGCCCGCAAATGACGTCTTGGCAAATAAGGAGATGCTGGAAACATAGAGCCTTAAGCAAATGCTCTTTTATTGAAGACAGCAGCAGTGAGAACCTCTGCTCAGTGTTCTCTGAAAGGCCGAGATCATCAATTCCAGGTCATCAAACTAGCCACCATTCTACCTAACAGTAGGCACAAACTACCCTAGACCCCAGCTCAGAACAACACCTGGCAACACATGTAAACAACTGAACCACAACAACTTTAGGCACATTATATGCACATTATGTAAATCTCTCTTACTGTGGGTCCAGCACTACAGTGAGGTTCTGCATGTCTGCTAGCGTGCTATTTTTATTTGAAAAATTGTCATCAAAACACACTTGACCAAGGGTGCCCAATCTTTTGCATGTGACGGTATGTACGCATATGACCTCCTCACCACACAAGCTTGGTCAAATATGGTCACTGTCCAAAAAAAACAAGTATCTCCAAAATGGCAACTTTACAGGAGACAAAACCTTAAAATGTAACTTTAATGTAAGTCAATGGAACCAGACTTTATGGCCATTTCTGTTGGTCCATTCATCAAGAAATTTCCACACAGTGTAAACAGCAGCTGCCGTGTTCAAATGATGCATTAAAAATGTAAAAACAATCAACAAAAAACTGAGATACATGTTTATCGTTGGACAGTGATGATATGAAAAATTATGGCCAAGATTAGACAAGCAGGACCCATGATAACATGAATAACACTGATGAGTATGTAGGTTGTTTATCATGCTCATTCTGCATCTTTGAAAATTATGACAAGTAGCACACTCTCAATATGGCAGATGATGATAAAGTTTAGTACAATAAACAGGTGCAGTGGTGGGAGATACTCACCTTCCTCTACAGTCAGTTCCACTGGTGTGTAGACGTCTCGCTGCCAATCTATATCTACTGCACACTGGTACAATCCAGAATCCTCTACAGTGAGGTCTCTGATCATCACCCAGAACTCTGCAGAGCTGGTGTTATCAAGCAGTGAGAACCTTCCTCTATTAAACCACTTATTTTCAACTCCTGTCTTGATCTGGTCCTCACATTCTGATGATGAACCCTTACAGAGATACTTTTTGTTTGATGTGTATCCTCTCTCGTATCTACACTTGATGAGGACTCCTCCTCCTGGATATCCCGTCACTCTCCTGGATTCTCCTCCACCTACTAAAAGAGGACAAATGTCCATCTGAGTAAAGTCTTCATTAGACACTGCTGATAGTGATGATCATGTAGAAGTTCATCTCCTTACCTGAAACCAGGAAGAGGCTGAAGATGAGGAGGACCTTCATGGCTCCCAGATACACACCAGATATCAGAGGCCCTGAAACTTGCACCCTGTCTCTGTCCGGGTCGGACTGACGGTGAATGCGCAGCTGCAAGAAAGTGCGAAGAAACCGAGGCCTTGCCTACTTCCCTTTTCTTGTATTGAGAAAGACAGAGCAGAAAACCTCACAGTAAGAGGATGTGTTAAACGCGTGTGTGGGAAATGCATTCAAGTGCTCTTAGAGACTTTGTGTCATGCTGGGTTGTGTTGAGGAAGCTTCTTTTGCTCTTTTGGTGTTTTCTCTTCTGGTTGTGGAGTGCCTATCACTGTTTAACAGTACTGGATGGGTGGATGGGTGGATGAGTGTCAGGTTGACTTTTTGGCAGCACTCTATCAGTGAACGAATATCTATCACTCCACATTTACATGCTCATCTCATGAGGCCAGCCGTGTGGTAGTCTGAATCAGAAGGCCTTTACTGCCATCTAGAGCCCAGGCTGGGAAACTACAGTACCCTCCTCTAAGCTCCTCATGCAGGAGCATGATTGGGATGAAGGTGAGGGAGATTTAGACGGACTGTGGAAGCTCTTTAAAGCTATAACTGGAACTGTACTGTCATAATGTGTTAGAACCAAAAGTTCCCATCCTAAAATCTGATTGGCCGAGCCTCATTTGAAACTATTGTAAAATCCATGATATGCACATACTGACCACCTCACAACAACTGACCTCTGCATTACTGACCACATCACAAATAATCCTTGTGCTGTAATATTCTAATGCTGCTGGCATGGAGCACTGAATGTACCGATGAAGTTAGAACCTGGTTCTGTTTAACCTGATGGGCTGATTAGCTTATCTAGAACTGGGCTGGTCAGCTAGCTAACATGCTAAACAACTCCATCATTAATATCACAGGCTTGAATTAAAGTACTTATGAGTGATTGACTGTAAAACGTGTCTGAAGAACGTCACTAGAACGTCTTACATGCCTCAAATGTCTGTGCTTGTCAGAAGTGGCATCAAACCCAGGCTGAACCTCAAAGACCCCTGAGCTCCCTAACTAGTGTACTTTGGGAATTCTAGTTCCTACAGACAAACAGTGCACTATGTGCGGAGTACGGGTGTGTCTGAATCCAGAATGTCTAGTTTTAGTGCTACTGGGCTGCAGGGGCAAGCTGGAGAGCGCGGGGTTGGACCACCATCTCATCACTTGGATTATGGACCTCACAAACAGGCCCCAGTGTATGAGAGTTAAGGACTGTGTGTCAGACACAACACTCTGCAGCACAGGGGCACCACAGGGAACGGTCCTGGCCCCATTCCTCTTCACCCTCTACACTGCAGACTCCACCCACAACACCACAACCTGCCATCTACGGAAATTCTCTGACTACTCCGCCATTGTTGGCTACATCTCGGATGGTGACGAAAGGGAGTACAGAGAAGTAACAGGGAATTTTGTGGACTGGTGCTGGCAGAACTTCCTCCACATCAACACGGGCAAAACCAAAGAGCTGGTGGTGGATTTCTGCAGGACTAAGTTCTCTTCACCCACTCCAGTGAACATCCAGGGAAGGGACATTGAGATCGTCAGAACCTACAAGTACCTGGGTGTTCATCTGAACAGTAAACTGGACTGGTCAGACACACAGGTCTGTACAAGAAAGGCTAGAGCAGACTCCACCTGCTGAGGAGGCACCGGTCATTCGGGATACAGGGTCCACTCCTCCACACTGTTTATGACTCGGTGGTGGCATCAGCCATCTTCTACAGCATTGTCTGCTGGGGAGTGGTGGCATCACTACCGCAGATAAGAAGAAACTGGACAAGCTTCTCCTCTTCAGGTTCTCCTCTTCAACAGTCTGTGATACTAAGCCCACCAGAGACCCCTCTGTGATGTTCTGTTTTAGTTATGTGGAAATGGGTTCTTTGGTTGAGGTGAACCACAGTTGAGCTGCTGGACCATCAGGTTTTGCCTTTTGCTCACCATCTTATTGAGAAACAGAACATTCCTATCCCGGTATTCCAAGATGACAGTTCTGGTGCTCACAGGGCTGCAAATGTGACTGACTGGCATGATGAACATTCAGGAGCATTCACACATCTGGACTGGCCTGTAAAATCCCCAGATTTGAATCCTCTTGGAAATCTGTGGGAACTACCTGGAACAACCAGTAAACCGCCAGGGAAGGGATCCACCGAATCTGGCCCAACTGACCAATTCTTTGGTGTAAGAGTGTCTGAACATTGATGTGGTCTACATCCAGAAACTTGTCCAGTACATGCCGAATCCAGTCACAGCTGTTACTGGTGCTCATGGAGGTATTACATTCTATTAGGTACGTCACAGTCACAGGGGACTTGTTTGTGTCTTGTGTATCTCTGGTGGGACACTAGTTTAAGTTGATTATTATTAATAACGATGACTGAAATTGTTTTCTGAAATATTTTTCGTTGGTTGATGCTGTATAAAAGTAATAAGCCACTCGAGGCTGTACGTTACTGCGACTTGGTCAAAAAGAAGGGGGTTATATGTGGCCTTGTGTTGGCTAACAACACTCTCACCTGTGATAAAGCCTCAGTAATGCAGGGCCTCTTATTTGTAGGCTCTTACATGGTTCTTGGCTGGGAAGTTTTTCTATAGGCTCAGAATCTTTACATTAGGTAGAGCAGGGGTATCCATTGTTGCTGGTAGAGCAGTAGGAGCACACCTTTAATTCTTCATTTGTCTGAAGACTAAAACCAGTTGAGTAAACAGGTAAAATCAGATTCTGAATGGTTGGAACAAAACCCTGCAGCCGTGCTGGTGCCTCCTGGATAATGTTTGCACAATTCCATATAGAGGTGAACATGTCTATAAACACAGTGATGTTTCTTCACAACTGCAGGTCTCATATGGTTCATAAGATCCAACTTTCTTTTCTTTAAACTGTTCCTTAGGGAACCAAAAATACTTCTGACATAAAGGCCCGTTGATATCCACATTATTTGTAACAGCATACTGCCACCTAGTGGAGGAATTATATAATTCATAATGATTGTCACACAGGTGCACAGGGTTGAATCATTTTCTATACTAAATTAAAACAAAATTTAGTACATAAATGTATTTATTTCAAATAAATAAAATTTTGTACATCTCCCTTCTGTGTGATAATTATGAAATAAATAATCGTACGCAATCATATAAATTATATAAACGATGACAATTGTGCTGTATATACAGTGTTTCTACTTGTGCATGTCTGTCACACTGATGTCAATGTTTGAGATACTTAAACTACTTTTAATATTAAACAAAGAAACCCAAAATAAACAAAAAATCTGTTTTTAAAATAAGAATTTATTTATTAAAGGAAAAATGCTGTTCAGCTATTAAATCAAGCAGTTGACCAAATCCCTCCACAATGATGCAAAAGACTCATCGCAACTTGTCCTAGCTGTTTGATTACAGCTGTTACTACCAAGATGCCACAAACAGTTACAAGGTTTAGGGGTGAAATTGCTTTTTGGCTGTATATATATCATTCAAATTGAGCAATGCCCAAATATGTAATAAATCACAGTTTATCACACTATATGGACTCATAGTACAAATGACTGTCATATTCAGTTTCCGTGTGTTTGAATTAAAGAAAATAACATCTATCATAAATCCTTTACAACTAGAGAAAACCAGCATTTGACCAGCATTTCTGTTCGATCTGGTTTGGGAGTATTANAAATCCTTTACAACTAGAGAAAACCAGCATTTGACCAGCATTTCTGTTCGATCTGGTTTGGGAGTATTAGAAGATAAGACAATTATTTTTAAAAAAAAATGATTGAACTAAATACAGAAACAGATGTTACATGAAATCAAATGCAACTGGTTGTTCTTTACAAGAGCTTTATATTGATTAAAGTGTCTCCCATTTATAATATATTTATCCTCAGACTTCCATACGGTGTTCTGATTATAACCTGGTAGTTTTAGTTCCTCAGACACTGACAGATTAGTGAGGTGAGTATTAAACTCTCATAGGCTGAATCTGATTGGTTAGTGGTGGAGTCTAGTAGACTGAATCTTATTGGTTAGTGGTGGAGTCTAGTAGACTGAATCTTATTGGTTAGTGGTGGAGTCCGTAGACTGAATCTGATTGGTTAGTGGTGGAGTCTAGTAGACTGAATCTGATTGGTTAGTGTTGGAGTCCGTAGACTGAATCTGATTGGTTAGTGGTGGAGTCTAGTAG
>JAVGWN010003169.1:0-10509 GCA_034552555.1 Semaprochilodus insignis | reverse complement strand
TTTGTGTTCCGCATTTAACCCATCCGTGAAGTGAAACACCCACATACACACACTAGTGAATACACACACTAGGGGGCCGTGAGCACACTTGCCCGGAGCGGTGGGCAGCCCTATCCACAGCACCCGGGGAGCAGTTGGGGGTTAGGTGCCGTGCTCAAGGGCACCTCAGTCGTTACGGTCGGTTCAGGGAATCGAACTGGCAACCCTCCGGTCATAAGGCTGGTTCCCTAACCTCTAGCCCACGACTGCCAAAATTAGGGAACAGTTTATGAACACTTAATTTTTTCAGAAATAATGTAATCTTCATTGCTCAACTTTTAAAGGCATTTTTGTTGTGTCTATACCATGCTACTAGAACAGGGTTTTACAAAATAACGCATAAGGCAAATAAAACTTTATTTTATTAAAATTAGAGAACAGCAATGACTGCAGCACAGAGAAAGATTACAACAGTCCACAGTTAGGAGGAAGTGTACAGGCCGTGGCTTCGAATGACTTCAGCACGTCCGCGGCCACAGGCCATCACTAGTCTCTCACACTGCTCTGGTGTGATTTTGCTCCACTCTTCTTCCACAGTTCGGTGACTGTAGTGGGTTTCTTGGTCACTTTGTTGCCAAGAATTCTATTGGGTTCAGATCAGGACTCTGGGCTGGCAATTTCATTATTTCAATGTTTTCAGGTTCTAGGAACTGCTTTATCCGTTTTGCTGTGTGCTAGGGGGGCATTGTCCTGCATGAAGATTGCTGGCTGATTGGGTGATGGACGCGGGGAAGGAACCACATGTTGTCGAAGAAGGCTCTGATAAACATTTGCATTCACTCTGCCATGTCGCTGTAAAGAGGCCCGACTCCTGCGCCCGAAAGCATTCCCCAAACCATGACACTTCCTCCTCCGCCTTTCACTGACTTCTTCACACACTTTGGGTTCAGTCTTTCCCCAGTTTGATGACGAACATAATGTGTCCCATCGGACCCAAATAAATGAAACTTGCCCTCATCACTAAAGTGAACTTTGGGTCACTTCTCCTCTGTCCACACAACGTGCTCCTCAGCAAAGGTCAGTCTAGCCTTTTGATTCTTTCGACTAATGAGGGGTTTAGTTACTGCAGTGTGGGCTTTCAGTCCAAACGCTCTTAAACGTCGAGACGCTGTATGACGAGACAGATGTTCAATGTTACCCTGTTCAATGCTGAACTGGCGAGCAATTCCAGCTGTCCTCTCTTGCATTTGTCTTTGGTGGACGACCAGCCTTCCTGGGGACTCGAATAAGTTTGTGACATTGTGAAGATGCAATATTCTAGAAATCACAGATTTGGAACTTCTCTTGCAATGGCTGATAGGGTCATCCCTTTGGCCTTCATCTGGACAACCTGTAGTCAGAGGGTTTCAGTCACTTTAGGACGGCTCACCATCTTGCAAAGTCAGTGAAAGCTGGCTGCCAGTTAAATAGGGTTTGTCAGATAATTAAGGAAATTAGCACCAGGTGCCAGATTAACACTAATAACTGGGAGGTATCTGAAAGTGTTCTCTAATTTTGATCAGTGTTCTTTTTCAAATATCTCATTTAAGTTTTCAATACTAGAATATATGTAACTCATGAAATATGCTTAAAATACTGCTGTTTTTAATTTCAAATAAGACTTTGCAGTGAACTTTACATTTCAGAAATTGTAGGTTGTTCTCTAATTTTGATCTCCAGTGTGTGTGTATATATATATGTGTGTGTGGGTGGGTATATATATATATATATATACACACACACACACACACACACACACACACATATACATACACTATACTGCCAAAAGTATTCGCTCGACTGCTTCACACGCATATGAACTTGAGTGACCTCCCATTCTTAATCCATAGGGTCTAATATGATGTCGGCCCACCCTTTACAGCTATAACAGCTTCAACTCCTCTGGGAAGGCTTTCCACAAGGTTTAGGAATGTGTTTATGGGAATTTCTGACCATTCTTCCAGAAGCACATTGGTGAGGTCAGACACTGATGTTGGATGAGAAGGCCTGGCTCTCAGTCTCCGCTCTAATTCATCCCTAAGGTGTTCTATCGGGTTGAGGTCAGGACTCTGTCCAGGCTAGTCGAGTTCTTCCACACCAAACTCGCTCATCCATGTCTTTATGGACCTTGCTTTGTGCACTGGTGTGCAGTCATGTTGGTACAGGAAGGGGCTGTCCCCAAACTGTTCCCACAAAGTTGGTGAGATGGTCCAGAGTCTCTTGGTCTGCTGAAGCATTAAGAGTTCCTTTCACTGGAACTAAGGGGCCGAGCCCAACTCCTGAACAACACCCCCACACCATAATCCCCCCNTGAAAAACAACCCCACACCATAATCCCCCCTCCATTTAACGACTGGATATGTTGCACAGGTGGCATCCTATCATGGTACCACACTGGAATTCACTGAGCTCCTGAGAGCGACCCATTCTCTCACTAACGTCTGTAGGAGCAGTCTGCATGACTAGGTGCTTGGTTTTATACACCTGTGGCCATGGAAGTGATTAGAACACCTGAATATATACATATATACACATACACATATACACATACATCTATACACACAATGTCATACAGGGACATTTTAAGCACAAGCCTCCAGCACAAAATATGTCTCTAAGATCATCCAGTCATGCGTGTCCAGGTAGTTGACAGGTTAGTCAGTTGTGGGCGGAGCTTCTTTAATGAATCCAGAGCATGTGCATGTTGACTGCTTTACTGGAAGTGCTGGTTACGCAAAGTGCTGAACACTTTTAAGAAGAGTCCCACGTGAAAACACCTTCACATCAGTCAGACTGACCGGAGGCATCCAGCAGAAGCCATGTTCCTCTTAATGCTGTTGGTCGGCTCCCTCGCTCTTACAGATGGACAGATTTCGAGTAAGTCATTACAATTGATATTGATTTTCAGCACAGAGCGGATCCAGTTCAGTTAATATATAGGACAGTATCTGAACCTACTACTGGACTGCACAGCGTTCCGACGGGAGGTTCTCCATTGAAAGGGAAACACAGGCTCAGTCCCTGCCCAGGAAACCAACTCCAAGAGAGATGTAGAAAGGCAGTAGAGCTGCGCGCTGCTGACTTCCTATAATAGAGTTAGACAGAAGCTGAGCAGAAACCTAAACTTTAGTTTAAGTCCATACTGTGATAATGCTAGACTGACATGCTGTTGTTGCTCATGTAATATATGATTGAATGAAATTGGATCTTGAAGCTACATCTGGATCTGGAATTATTTCAGTGGGCTGAAATAAATAGATACATTTACTGTGTTGTATTTATTTTAGCATGTTTTTGTAAGATAACTAAAATAATATGGATGGTCATAAATACAGCCTTGTCAAGATAAAGTGACAAATGAATTGCACAAGTATTTTGAAGCGTTCTCTGCATTCCATCATTCTTTAAAAGACAGAAAGACGTTTGCCAGGGGCATTTGGGTGCTTTCCTCAACAGTGAAATTCCAGATCCACACAGTAATAGTAACAGGACAGGTTTAATTTCAAGGACTTCTGGGACATTCAAGGGGACATTCTTTGGAGAGCTGTAGTGGTTCAGGCCCATAAAGCCCTTTGGATGATGTGGTCCTGCACTGAACTGACGGAGGCCTTTTACGGAAGTCCTTCCCTAATTATATATATATATATATTCATATATATTTATATATTTATAGTATAGGACTAGTCATATACAATCAACAAAGTAATAGCTGCACCCAGAAGGAAGTGTGGGATTATAGTGCTGTTGGGAAGGAAGATAAAGGTTACCAGGATCAATAACTGATGATAAATTTAGACTGATATGATCAATATTTATTGAGCTACATATACAGAAGTAGTGTCTCTCAGTATGGCGTCAGGCCGCCGTGTTTGCTAACCCAACATGCCAGACGTCTCAGTACAGGAGTTGTAGAGGTTCCTAATGGTGTCCTGTGATAGTCCATCCCATGCAGCTTGAATATCCTCCACATGCCTCCACACACGGACGCGTTGGTCGTCTTGACCAAGACAAAAGCGGGACTCGTCACTGAAGATAGTATAGAGCGCCCCAGTGTTGGTGTAGTAACCTAAATAAGTATTCCACTCAGGTTACTAATCTCAAACTGGCCTGGAATTACATTACTTCCTGGAAACCAAAAGAAACAATAAGGAAACTTATTTATACCTCTGTATGACTCTGTGTTACCAAATGTCTTCACTCTATTGGCAGATCATTTATCATGTTTCATGTATAATTCCTAGAACAAGACAAATGACTTGCTAATATAGTGAGATCATTTCATTTAATATTATTTAAAGGTTTTTTTCCCTGTCTGGACGGTGGATTCCTGTCTTTTTCCTAAAGCCCCAGGATCACAACATCCGTCCCTGGGAAGAGCGATTTTCCGAACTAGAGAAGAACATTTCTGGAAGAGGACCCATTAGACTAAACATTTTGTTGCCACTAAAGCATCAGCGCCGTAATGGCTAACAGCCATAAGCAGCCAGTCAGCGCTGGACTAGCCAGCCAACATGGGACCTCCTGAACACCATGGGGTGTTTCACACACTGAATGTCTTTTGAATTCGAAGCTTCAGATATGCTATACATACGACTCGGCTGGGGGGAGGTGCCAACAAGCGAGACCTGATGCTCTGATTAAGATGCCCATTTTCAGGTCTAAGCTAAGGCTCCAGAGGTGGGGGTGTTACCATAATGCAGCTTTTCTGATTGTATTGTACAGGTTTCCTCGCTGGGTACAGCTCTTGGTTCACTTCTTTGTTGTATCTAGGTGGCCAATGACATAAGTAAAATAAGTATTGTGAGGAATTAATACAAGAATTAATCAAGTTCAATGTGGTGTTAGAATTCTACCTGATATTTGTTAACTACTCCTGTCATAGATACAACTGTACCAATCAATACAACGTCGACTGAGGCAACAACAGACGCGACAACACCCGACCCAACAACAACAGAGCCGCCAACGACGACAACACCTGAGCCAACAACNGAGCCAACAACAACGGAGTCGCCAACTACAACACCCGAGCCAACGACAACAGACTTGCCAATGACGACAACAACCGAGCCAACAACAACGGACTTGCCAACAACTACAGAGCCAACTTCAACAACTACAGAGCAGACAACAACAACAACAGAGACACCAACTGAGACAACAACGGATATGACATCTGGTGCGTTTGTAGAACAGTTCAGATTACACTCTCAGAACTTTCACTCTCTCAGCTCACTCTGAACCTGTTCATTACTGCTTTACCTCCAGTCAAATCTATCAGGCAATATGTGGACGCCTCAAATAAGCATTGTAATACTGAGAACACGTTTTAATACACAAATACTGTCTAGTTACTGAATGGAGGGGCACAAAACATGAGATGTGGTCTGTGCCGACATTAGGGCACGTTTATAAGATATGCTTTGTTTTAAAAGGATGAGGTCATTCATTTTTACTTAGAAAATCAACAAAGCATTTCGTCTGAACAGGGGTGTTCACACATCCGCACATAACTGTATATAACGGTGCATTTGAGTGGGTCGGAAATACCACGTAACCTGCACACAGGCTGATGAATTTGTATTTATGAGAAGTGAACTGGGAATACTATATGAGATGAGTTTATGAGACGTGCCGTTTGAATTTCAGTCCTAGTCTGATGTTGACCAGCACACCAGGAACCAAGATGGCTGACCAGTCGTGGGGCTCTAAGCTGTGTGTTTCTAGCAGAGTCCCGACGCTTTTCTGTTTTTCAAATCTGAATACATGTCAAACAAATAAGCCATGAGTAAAATACTTCAGAGTATATTCAGAATCATATTCAGTTTGCTTGGCTTTGGGCTGCAAACTGCTTCATCTGTTATAAGCTCACCGGACAATACATGAGTCCCCTGTGACTGGAACGTACCTAATAGTGTGTAACTCCTCCACCAGCACCAACAGCAGCTGTGATTGGATTGGGCATGTACTGGACAAGTTTCTGGATGTAGGCCACATCAATGTTCAGACTCTCTTGCACCAAAGAATTGGTCAGTTGGGCTGGATTTGGCGGATGCCTTCCCTGGTGTTTTACTGGTAGTTCCAGGTAGTTCCCACAGATTTCCAAGAGGATACAAATCTGGGGATTTCGCAGACCAGTCCAGATGTGTGAATGCTCCTGAATGTTCATCATGCCCATCAGTCACATTTGCAGCCCTGTGAACATGAGAATGGTCATCTTGGAATACAGGGATAGGAGTGTTCCTCGGTAATAGGGTGGCCACTTTCATAACCCCAAAGGAGGACATCATAAATGGTGGGTGGCAGGGGTCCACCTAACTGGGTGGAATGGATGACATTCGTGAGTCAGACGGGAGCTTACTAACTGACTAGCATTTAGAGGGCTGCCCTACGGTTAGCCGGTAGGCGAGTTACGATGTCACATGACCTTGGTAAACCAATGAAATGAAAGGCGTCCGTCCAGGTATTGCCGGTCCGGCCTAAAACCAGACATGTGACCCTACTCAGTAAGATGAGGAGCAAAAGGCCAAACCTGTTTGGTTCAGCAGCTCAGTGAAGGCACTGTGGTTCCAACATACTGTCACCTCAACCAAAGAACCCATTTCCACATAACACCCCCAGAACACCACAGAGGGGACTCATTGTTTGTCTGGGGGGCTTAAATGACTGTTTACTAGTTAGCAGGCTGAAGTCTACATGGCTAACAATTTACTACTGCTTTAAACCAAATCTATAGCCAGTAAAAGCTAACCTAGCAGGGGGCGAGTGCTCTCACTCCAAACCTGCTAAAGCAGACAGGAAGCCTCAGCTGCTTTTACACAGTCTGTGATCAGCGACCCCACCCAACTGGTGCAGGTGCAGTCAGACAGACCTATGTAACAACACCTGTGTGATACACTCACACCAGCACAACACACACTAACACACCACCACCACGTCAGTGTCACTGCAGTGCTGAGAATGATCCACCACCCACATAATACCTGCTCTGTGGTGGTCCTGTGGGGGTCCTGACCATTGAAGAACAGGGTAATACAGTACACAGAGAAACAGATGGACTACAGTCTGGAACTGTACAACTACAGAGTGTCCTATATGGTCCTCGGTAATAGGGTGGCCACTTTCATAAAAGGAGAACATCATAAACGGGGGGTGGCAGGGGTCCACCTAACTGGGTGGAATGGATGACATTCATGAGTCAGATGGGAGGTAAACCAATGAAATGAAAGGCGTCCGTCCAGGTATTGCCGGTCTGGCCTTAAACCAGACATGTGACCCTACTCAGTAAGATGATAAGATGGATGCTGAGTGTGGAAGCTGCTGGAGCTAAAACAGCTGCTTCATCTTTATATACCTGGTGGTTTACATTCTGTGAGGAACCAATAGAGTGTTGACAGTCTAACCTTGGACAACAACTCATATGAGCCATAGAACTTAGAACCTTCTGTCAGGTACCTCATACATACAGTACCATTAGGACCTCTCATGCTGAATCTGATAGAGATGAGCGTTGGAATGTACATCATCTCAGTCGTCTTAACTTTTGTTCCATTACCTCTTACAGTCGATTCATCCACCTTATGGTACAATCTATCAAGTTCGACCGTGCCTCCAAGCTTTTCCACAAGCTCACTACCCACAAAGAGCTCAACACAGCTGCCTGGTGAGTTCCCAAGACTTTTTAGACTGTCTAATATGTCAAACCTAATATAGCTAGATAGATAATATACAGCTCTGGAAAAACTGAAGAGTCCACCTCCAAATGATCAGTTTCTCTAGTTGTACAGTTTCTGGGTCACGCTGCTGCAGGAAGCGATAATATTTTAAGTCATGCATACAGGAATCTAATGGACCTCTTCTCTACAGCTAGACTATTCAAGTATCTGGTGGAAATCTGCAACTGCATGCAACTAGCAGAAGAACTTTTTGTTACATGGGCTGTGTTTTGGACTAGGGTTGAAAGATGAATCCATTTTATATCAAAATCGTAATTTAAGAGAGTTCAATTTTCCAATCGCAAGACCTGCAATTTCTTAATTACAGCCTACACTATCAAACATGTTAACTTCTAACCGGGAGAAATTTAGAGCTATTAAAATTAGAGTATTGAAATAACACTTTGAAAGGATGCATTTTTAAAAATTTGAACAAGCTGCAATTTTTATACCGGCCTACATTTTTAACTATTTCTGACCAACTGACTAGTCAGTCAGAAAGTTTGTAATTCCATATTTTGCCCAAATCGTTCAGCCCTACTTCGGACCCCCGTTCCCTGAGCAGATGACTCTGAAGTTCAAAAGAATTCAAAGAGAACTTAGTCAAAACTTGGTGAAGGAAGCGTATGTGTGTGTAAATTGACTACTATTGTCGTCGTATCTTCATTAGTATGATATTGATTTTGTATTTGAGGCCATTGAGCTGAAACTTCTTTTATACTCCATATATTTTGTGCTAACGTGTTATATAGACCTACAAAATGAATATATATATATATATATACACAGCTCTGGAAAAATTGAAGAGACCACCTGAAAATGATCAGTTTCTCTAGTTGTACAGTTTCTGGCTTTGTGTTTGACCAAAATGAGCAGTTCTGTTTGATTCTATACACTACTGGAAACACGTCTCCCAAATTACAGATCAAATATCATATTTTCGATCTGTTTATTGAGATAATGACTGATGGTCAAAATAACAGAAACGCCTCCAGAAGTAGCTGTCTGTTTATACTACTGCTGGTTAGGATGGGATCCGGTTCAGGTGACCACCTAATCAGCATCTCGTTAAGTAGAATGTGGTGAGTCTGTGAAGGAGTTCTCTTCAGAACGGCTGCTGTACATGTGGAGATGCTGGTTTAAGAACAAACTGGAGTGCTCTCTTATTTTTTCCAGAGCTGTGTATATATATATATATATAGACAATTTGGCCCGTTCTGACAACATAGAGTCGATATATATTGCAGTAACGGTACAAATACAGTTCATCATGCAGCCCTACTCAGCAGCAAAGCAACAAACACACCACCGGCTCATCTCCAGTGAAAACGGCTCTGAAATGAATGTGTGACGAGATTTGAAGGCTTATCCTCGATGTGCTCCTCCTCTCAGATTTCCCTTTGGTCGTGGCGGTTCGGCTTAAGATCAAAACTACGAGGAACCTGGATTTAACAGCGGCCAACCAGATTGTGCAGCAGATTCTGCAACAGGTATTGTACATGGTCTTAGCTTTAGCAGCTCGTTCTCCCATTCAGAGTGTTTACATCGGAGCTAATGGACCATCTCTGTCTTTAATTTAGTACCAAGCATACTTGCCTTCAGGATACCTGCGTGTGTCTGTAAGAAGACTGAACCAGTTATGAAGACCAACACCTCAGAAGGCCTCATCGTCTGCTTTTTACAATGATGCTTAATGCTAAATAGTCACCTCCTCTCCCTTTTCAGACTGCATAGGTGGGATTAACTGTGCCAGAGTGAGGGGCTAGATGATAAAGCTGATGTAGAATAATATTACCTGAATGCGGTTCTGCTTTTAAACCAGATTTTAAGACTTTTCTTAATACAGGTTTGCCAACAGAATTTTAAATTTGTCTTTATTTACTGTCGGCACCAAATTTGATCTCCAAAAAATAGATTTAGAGGAAAGTGAACGAATGTTTGATCTAAATTAGCGATTTTATTATTAAATCATTTATTATCAAAACTTTGAGACCAGGTAAATAACAGCTGGGAGCTGAGGAAAGTCAAAAATTGTCCCAATAATGAAAAAGAGGTTTTGTTAAACAGGATAAATATGGTAGAAATATAGATACTAACATGGTAGAAATGAAATGCATTTCATATTTTAGTGATCAGATTAGTCAGAACACCTTTCACAAACCTGTCAATAAATCTGTTTTAGGGGGGGTATGGAATTCTTTGATCGTTTACTTTGAGGGGTTTAGTTGTAACACTTCATTAAAGCTAACCCCCTTGTGGGGAGGCCGTACTTTAGCCCTTACTATCACCGTGAATTGTTTACAGTCACCGAGATGCTGGTTAAAATTATACAGGTGTAAAATTCTGTGCAAAAACTGAAAATGATTTTTTTTAAAATCCAATACAAAAACCTATAAGGTGAATTTGGAGAAATACGTGTCCGATGGCTGGCAATTTCACAGATGAGAATACTACTGTAGCAGGAAAAGGCGTCAAGAAGTGTGTTCTCCTTCACTGGTCACCAGTCCTGCTCCTGGACATCTACACTGCAAGAAATTACATCTTGGCCGGTAAAATCATTTTAGATCTAGCTGATTTTATGTCTTAAAACTGATTTTATATCTTAAAAAGTCTCATTTTAAGGTTATTTAAAACTATTTTTAAGATTATTTAACTTTTTCAAGATGTTTTTTACTTTAAGATGTTTCAAGTAACTTTAGTCTGACTATATTATCAGATAATTTGTACGGTGGCCGAGAAAGCCCAACGCACTGCAAGTTAAAAACGCGCTGCAAAG
>JAVGWN010003168.1:0-10510 GCA_034552555.1 Semaprochilodus insignis | reverse complement strand
TGGTGGATACAGAGTTATGGCTGTGGGCACCACTGACTCAGGACACAAAGTGACACGGTGTAAACAAAGTGGCGTTTTCATAATAGCACGTTTTCCCCGACTGCTTCTTCTACAAGATCAGTGCATTTGGTCAAGTGTTAAAGCTGTTTTCGAGCCCAGTTCTGTTCCAGAAAACTGATCTCTGGGCAAAATGGCTCTTCCTTACATTTGGGAACGCTGCTCTATGGAGGTTGCATAACTGTGTGCTTTGATCAACTGATTGAATCAACTTATTTGACCAGCTAATTAGGCAAGCGTCCCCATACTTTTGGCCACATACATATTGAATCTTAGTGTTTGCTTTAACAGTGGACGTCTTTGTGCAACGTGTACTCGATATTTAATCCGAACGGCTCTTTGGACGGTTGAAAATATGTCCGTCTTCACAGTGTGTGGACGTGGGCCTCATACAGCGGTCAGAACTTTTTTTTGGCTAACGAGCACTGTAAGCCCTATTGCATCTGCAGCTCACTCGTATCATTACCCAGGCTTGCCAAGCGCCGCCTCGCCGCTTTCCCAGCCTTTTTTTATTTATTATTATTTTATGAAAATAGACGTGGATTTCAGGGGCAATAACGTTTGATAATGTTTTGTATGGATACTGCAGTGGACGCTGCAGAGAAGGACAAATTGTCCTGCACTGCCCGCCGGTCATTTCCTCGTAGCGGTGCAGACGGAGCTTTATTGATTGCGCTGAGGGCTCTCCAGATAACAATGCAGCCTTACCTATAATGATGCAACCTACTGGCAGCCTTGAGTTGGGCCTATTTGTTTGACTTTAGCCGTATATATGTTCGTTCTAGTTCATTCTTTTCACTTTAAGTGACTGCCATTATATGAAACGCTGACATAATCAAACTATTAGCCGACCGCTAGTGGTTCATTAAGCCATCCGAGCCAACCTGCGCTGACTTATATGATTGCTGGAGTCCTGCTCTTAGGAAAGTAGCGAGTGAAATCTGCACTGCTTCCTTGAACCTTTAGGGAGATGTTCCTCTTTTTCCACAGAGAGCCACAGACAGCGAGTGGACGGAGCCGATATTTCAGCTGGCTCGTCGTAAACGTCTCAGCTGCCAGTGGCCAATTAACTGATATGATGAGAGAGTCTCTCTGTTGAGTTTTAATGAGCCTCCATCCTAATAAACATATTTTCATCCTCCCTTCATGAGCTCGTGGGCACTAGTGGGTTCATGCACAGGGACTGCCTTCATTCTCATGGTGACCATTTTCATCTCCAGCTTTCCCTTTTTGGCCTGTTTTAAAGCGAGGTGGTTATGAATGCTTATTATTAGGCTTCATGGTGCGTGTGGTGCGTCTGGGTGTCTGCTGCAGGGTTTTTAGTTAAGCGGATAACTTAGCAAATGGTGAGCTAAACTGAAATTCTCGCTTATGCATCATCTTTGTGACTTGTGTACATGGTTTCGTACGAGATCCCGCTCTTAAAATACAGGGCACAACGTATGTTACGCAACAGCCAGTCAACGTCCACATGTAAATGAGGTCATACATACACTCGTTATCCAAAGAATAGCTGCACCCAGAAGGAGGTGTGGGATTGCAGTGTTATTGGGAAGGAAGATGAAGGTTACCAGGAACAATAAATGATAAGCTGATAAATCATAAATTAGTGTCTCTCAGTATGGCGTTGGGCCACCATGTTTGCTAAACCAACA
The DNA here is from genome assembly GCA_034552555.1 of Semaprochilodus insignis. NCBI lineage: Eukaryota > Metazoa > Chordata > Actinopteri > Characiformes > Prochilodontidae > Semaprochilodus > Semaprochilodus insignis. The sequence continues at coordinate 8,798 of JAVGWN010003168.1, read as the reverse complement.
TGCCAGACATCTCGGCTCCTAATGGTGTCCTGTGATAATCCATCCCATGTAGCTTGAACCACACAGTTCTTGAAGATGGTGCAGTAGGGGTGGAGGTGGAGTGACCCCAGGCCTTCTGGACATGTGACGAGTGATGCATGACAACAAACCGTTCATCTTGGTGCTGACCACGGATTCGCTGGTCGTCTCCACCAAGACAAAAGCGGGACTCGTCACTGAAGATGACCCGCTGCCATTCTGAGTCACTCCATGACAGTCTGGCACGACACCATTGCAGTCTTTGGTGACGTTGACGTGGTGTTAAGGACAGTCGTTGTAACGGGCTGCGTACATGTAGTCCTGCATGGTGCATAGGATGACTCATGGAGGCATCACTGCTCGCTGAATGTCCGCAATCATGGCTGTTGGGTCAATTAGATACAGTGATAAGGCCCGTCCTTGCTTACGTCACGTGCGCGGCCGAGTGTGAAACTTGAATCATTTGCCTGTCTCACAATGTCAAACCCACCCACCAAGTTTCAATCCTGTCAGTTGATTTGTTCTGGGTGCAGCTATTTGTGAAACTGTTCTTTTGAGGATGAGTGTACTAAAGACCTATTCCAAGTGAAGCTTGAACCCTGCTGGGGAAAAAAAGATCACTAATGCGTTGAGGTTTAATGGTTACCATTAGAGACTACCAGGAGCACCACTAGACCCCATTAGTTTAACCATACAATGCACAAGTTACTACACCATGTCCATAAGTTAGAATATAGAGGCCACAAGTTACTATGTCATGGCTATGAGCTACTATATAAAGGCCTCAAGTTATTATATAGATGCTACAGGTTACTATATTATGGGCACAAGTTACTATATGAATTACAATTTATTTATATAAGTTACAATTTACTGTATTATGGAATTAAGTTACTATATTAACGGCTCAAAATGCCACACACATTATGGCCATGAGTTACTATACTGAGGGCGCAAGTTACTATATTATAGCCACGAGTTGCTATATAGAGGCAACATGTCACTATGTTATGTCATTAAGTTAACATGTAGAGGCCACGAGTTACTATATTATGGCCACACATTACTATATCATGGCCATGAGTTACAAAGGTCACAAGTTATTATATAAATGCTACAGGTTACTATATTATGGGCACAAGTTACTGTATTAATGCTACAAGTTACAGTATTATGGAAATAAGTTACTATGTTGATGGCTCAAGTTACTACATACATTATGGCCATGAGTTACTATACTGAGGGCACAAGTTACTATATTATGGCAATGAGTTACTATATAGAGGCTACAAGTTACTATATTATGGCCACACATTACTGTATCATGGCCATGAGTTGCTATATAAAGGCCACAAGTTATTATATAAATGCTACAAGTTACTGTATTATGGAAATAAGTTACTACATGTTGATGGCTCAAGTTACTACATTTATTATGGCCATGAGTTACTATACTGAGGGCACAAGTTACTATATTATGGCCACACTTTACTATATCATGGCCATGAGTTGCTATATAAAGGCCACAAGTTATTATATAGACGCTACAGGTTACTATATTATGGGCACAAGTTACTGCATATTTTAGATGCTACAAGTTACTGTATTATGGAATTAAGTTACTATATTGAGGGCTCAAGTTACTACACATTATGGCCATGAGTCACTATACTGAGGGCACAAGTTACTATATTATGGCCATGAGTTGTTATATAGAGGCCACATGTTACTGTATCATTGCCCTGAGCTACTATATAAAGGCTACAAGTTATTATAGAAGCGCTACAGGTTACTATATTATGGGCACAAGTTACTATTTTATGGCCATGAGTTACTATAGTTCATCTAGCTCGTTCAGTCTTTGCTAGCCACTGGTAGGGCTACCCTTGCTAACCATGACTGTCTCAGCTTGTCACACCTAATACCTAATGTTTCAGACTTGGTTACTCCACCGGTTTGAACTCCCTAGGTCATGTCCTGAGATCATTGCCCCCCGCCCCCGCCACCACCCCAGCCCGGCATCATCGGTCCTGACTGCCACTCTTTGTTCACTGGCAACCAACTCATTTTCCGACATTCCGAACCTGGCCTGCAGGCATGTTTTTCCTGGCAGGCCCTTTCCTCCCGTAATGTCTCTCAGTCAGTGGAAAGCACAATACTCTCTGGGAGAAAGGGAAGGGGGGGGAGGTTAGAGAGAAAGAAGCAAGTGAGAGCAAGTGAGGGAGGGCCTTTAATTTGTTTCTGTGCAATCCAATACCGCTGGAGCTCGCTCGGCTAACCGCTGCGTCCTGCGGCCGATGACATGCGGCCCTAATCTAAACCAGACACCCACCTCCACCTCCCTTCACCCAGAGCCTAACATCACATCTTCAGCCATGAGGAAGGGGCTGAGAGGAAAGTGTGTTTGCACAACTGGCACTCGCACTCTTTCTTCATCTCCTCCTTTTCCTCTTTTTCTTTCCGAGTTTGAAGCAAGCTTTTCTTCAAGCTACATATATACATATTTCACCCTGTTCTTCGATGGTCAGGACCCCCACAGGACCACCACAGAGCAGGTATTATGTGGGTGGTGTATCATTCTCAGCACTGCAGTGACACTGACGTGGTGGTGGTGTGTTAGTGTGCGTTGTGCCGGTGTGAGTGGATCAGACACAGCAGTGCTGCTGGAGTGTTTAAACACTGTGTCCGCTCACTGTCCACTCTATTAGACACTCCTACCTTGCTGGTCCACCTTGTAGATGAACAGTCAGAGACGATAGCTCATCTGCTGCTGCACAGTGCAGTGTTGGTCATCCTCTAGTCCTTCATCACTGCCCACAGAACGCTGCAGTGTCACTGCAGTGCTGAGAATGATCCGCCACCCACATAATCCCTGCTCTGTGGTGGTCCTGTGGGGGTCCTGACCATTGAAGAACAGGGTAATACAGTATACAGAGAAACAGATGGACTACAGTCTGGAACTGTAGAGCTACAGAGTGTTCCTATATGGTCAGTGGAGCTGATATAATGGCCTGTAGATGGTAGTTTGCATTAAAGCTATTCTATTCTATTCTATTCTATTCTATTTTTAGTAGGTTTGCATTGAGCTATCACTTTAAAGCCCTTGATATTTGCCCAAGGAAGTAAAGCGAATAGGAAAAGTATTTATTGGCAAAAAGAGCACTTAAGCACTGCATGTCTCCCCAGGCAGCAGAATCAAAAACAGATGATGCTGAAAAAAGAGAAGAAGAGGAAGGAGAGCTGGATTAGGCGCAGGTAGCAGCCATGCGGGCCAACGCTTCCTGTTTGTGTTATTCTGGTACAGAAAAGTCTGCTAAGCAGCAGAAGACCCAGTCGCCATTACAAGGAGCATTCTGGTGTCAACTGTGGACAAAAGCGTGCCTGGCCAAGATCAGGACACAGACGAGTTGACGCGTTCCTTTTCAGCCATGCATGTAGGTACAGTCCTCACATCGAGGGGGTTTATCAGAACGACCTGAACGTTTATTAGTATTCCGTCTCTTTTCGGCCTGCCGATTGCGAGATGCGAGACGAGGCTTGATTCTCCTGGGTCATGACTCGTCTAGCTCTGATGGAAACGCTATCTGAGGCGGTGAAAAGATACCACTTTTCATGCACACAAAAGAGCAGACCCTTTCAAAGGAGCTGCTGTGCATCTACAGAGTGCTTTTTGAATAGCCTGCATCTAAACCTCCACCACTTTGACATGAATATAGCCTTCAGACTCTTTAGAAGAGGCCAGTTACTGATTGAGTTGTGCCTGAGTGATTTACGATCAATGTTTCAGGACACACTTTATTAACCCTCACGTCTCCACCATAGGCTAATATTCTGTTTTTTTATGTGTGGGCGGATATATCAATATCAGTATGGTGAGATCATTTAAGTTAAGTGTCCTATAACAATCTCAAAATGGGAAATCTGGAATAAACCCATTGTCAAATAAGGAATCAGCTGACAGGAATGAAACTTGGTGGGTCAAGTTTCACACTCGACTGCACATGTGACGTAAGCAAGGACGGGCCTTATCGCTGCACCTGACTGACCCAACAGCCACGATTGCGGACATTCAGCGAGCAGTGGTGTCCTCCATGAGTCATCCTGTTAGTGGCAGCACCATTGGCAGACGGCTGCACCACGCAGGACTACATGCACGCAGACCGTTACGATGACTGTCCTTAACACCACGTCACCGTCACCAAAGACTGCAATGGTGTTGTGCCAGACTGTCATGGAGTGACTCAGAATGGCAGCAGGTCATCTTCAGTGACGAGTCCCGCTTTTGTCTTGGTGAAGATGACGGTGTGGAGGCACCGTGGTCAGCACCATAGGTGAACGCGTCACACGTCCAGAAGGCCTGGTGTCACTCCACCTCCACCCCTACCACACCATCTGCAGGAACTGTGTGAGGATATTCAAACTGCATGGGATGGATTATCACAGGACACCAGGTTTTCTTCTTCATCTTCTTGGTACACATTTTTGTCTGCTACCAAGTCCCACAGTTTTTGGGATATCAACACTGTTCCAACTCCGGGAATAGTGTGCTTGGATACAGCTTTTTGACCTGACTTATAGATTTCGGAATAACTTCATTAAATTGAATAGGGTGGAAAATTGCACGCCCATCTACTGTACTCATGCTTGACTGACAGACACACACATCTCAGGGCAGACCAGCCCCCCCTCCCATCACTTGTTCCTCCCATAGACTCCCATTAATTTTCACCCCCAATCAAACCCTACTGTTTCCTTTAACCTACAGCCTCCAAACTTCATGTACTCACTCAGGGCCGATCCGCAAGCTCTAATCCACAGCCAACTGACCAGGGCTCCTCTAGGAGTCGTGTATTCATCCCTCATTCTTCCCGTGGACTCCTGTCCGTTTTTAGCAACACCTTAGTGACCAGCTAGCTTAAGTTTAAATTAAGCTGGTCACTGGCAATCACTGGCTGTGTTGTAAACATCATGACTCCATCAAATCATTCAGGTGATTTGTACATAAATGAATCCAGTAAATTCAGTGCAACAAATGCCACTCTTCATGCTATTATAACTGTTCATAATGCTTTGTACTGGTGTATTCATGAATTATTACATATGTGCAGTTGTTAGGATGAGCAAACAGTTCTACTCATGAGCCAGACCCTGTTTACCACTTACAGTAAAATGCTGTACATTCACTGTGACCATTAGAATACACAAACATGCAAACGTACGCCTACATCTGCTTACTGCACCTTTCTGAGTACTGCTAATGAGAGGATGGATTCCTGAGTGGAGAGCAGCTGACGGTTACTCTAAATGACCCCTCAGGAGATGAAGGTTTGAAGTACCTTCCATACTGATGAAAGTTCTGATGATATTTAAGTCTGCATTAATGAAGTGAACGCTAACTAAGTGCCTTCCAACATACGGTGGTAGTGTGAGGGAAGACTGAACCTTGCCTGGATTTCTGAACAACTTCTGCTTGGAGCTAGAAAACCTGGCCCCGCTTTGGGACGGTGGCTGGGCTGACACGGGACTGAGGAACAGGGAGGAGATGGTGTTGGTGGTGGTGGGTTACGATGAAGGAACAATGTTGGTGTATGAATAAAAGAATGAAAGGATGAAGGAACAATGTTGGTGTATGGATGAAGTAATGAACGTATGAAGGATCAGTGTTAGCATACGAATAAAGGAGTGAAGGGATGAAACGAATGAATGAAGGAACAATGTTGATATATGGATAAAATAATGAATGAATAAAGGAACTATGTTGGTGTATGGATAAAATGAATGAATGAATGAACAATGTTGGTATATGGATACAGTAATGAATGGATGAAGGAACAGTGTTGGTGTACGGATGAAGGAACGATCTTGGTGTACAGATAAATGAAAGTACTGATGAAGGAACAATGTTGGTGGTGACTGATAAAGGACTGAAGGGGCGACAGGCAGCTACAGACAGGAGGTCTAACTTGCTAGCTTTAGCTCAGTACGTTTCTCTGACTCTGAAACTGTTTTGTGTGGGCGGGTCCAGAGATGTCAGCCTTGTGATTGGTCAGGGGAATGCTTACGGAAGCGTTACCCAAGATTAGGACCGCCCAGTTTACATGGAGAGGAGAGAAACATAGTGAAACACGGCAGACAGTCATTAGACTTTGGGAAGATGTTTAATAGACACACTTGTATATTGTGGCCCAGAGGAACAGGATTAGGTTCGGTTCGGTTCCCTGGGGCTTTAAATATCAGTACATTTGCAGTCTGAGGCTTCTCTGCCCACAGCTGGCTTTGGAAAGATGCTGAAGACCGTATTGAATTCCTGTACGAGTAGGCCTTTGGAGAGCGGAGGCTTTTTGTAGTTGGAGGCAGCACAGACTGATTCCTGGTGTCTCTCTTTGTTTGCATCTGTTGTTCTCCAGAGGTTTGCTTCCATCAGCCCAGGTGCTTTAGTTCATCTCTTTCCTGCTTCCAGTGTCTCTGTGTCTGACTGCGTGAGGCAGGTCAGAGTCATCATTACCCATCTCCCTGCGCGTTATTGAGCGATGCTCCAGCAATCCCCTCCTTGCCGTCTCGCTCGTTTGTAAACAAGCCTGGCTTTATTCATGAACGCTGGCGTTCCAGTGAATTTATTTGACCTGGATCGGACTCCCGACTGCGCCTCTTCTCCTTTCTCCTCCAGAGTGACTTCATGTAGTGCACTTTTTTCTTTTCTTTTCTTTTTTTTGCAGCTTCTTCTGCAGGTATACGCCAAATTGTTAGCGCTTAGCTCAGCCCACCAGGTGCCAAATTGCAGTCTGAAGAGTGACACTAGCTCGCAGGTGTTAGGGCTCAGATTAAGAAAGAGAAGGAAACGCTCTAATCCAGACCAGGCATCTAATTTTCCAAATTATGTAGATCAGCTTGGGTAAGAAAGCTTGGGTGTCTGAGATTTGCTTGTTTGGACTTGGGCCGGAGATTTTGGCCCAAACATGATTCCAGCCCGAGTTGTCTGTCCAAGCCTAACTAGTGGCTTTAAATAGAAATGGGGGAAATAATGCAAATGAATTTCCAAGGGGCGGGCCAGTGGTGGGGGTGGGCATGCGGCTGCTGCCTCCCCCATCATTTCTCCGCTCTCTACGTCTGTTTGATCCACTGCCAGCCCACTCCACCACACCCACCACCGCTGTTATTCCCCAGCTCCCAGACACAGTGATATCACAGCTGACGTCCTGCATGCATTAATACTGCAATCTGATCAGTCTTACACAGTGCAGGCTTGTTTTCATATAATGTAGGCTTATGCATATCTGATATACAGCATATACAACACCAGTCAAACGTTTAGACACACCCAACTCAATAGATGATGTTGGTGATCTTAAAGACTCTACAGTCTTACACTTAACAGCTCCAACTGATGAGAGTCTGAACCAGTATATATCCTGATATACCACATATCCTCTTGATGTACCACAGTATGATATTTCTCCATATCTCCACCTCTAATATATATTTAGTGGTGTAAAAACTTTGATCTCTTTTTCTGCACAGTGTAAAAGCTCTAGTTCTCCTTTCAGTTTAGTGAATATTCATGATGGACCGACCAATAGAGTTGCTCCAAACCTAATTAGAAATAAACCTTGTTCTATCAGCTCCACTGCAGGTTAAGAAAGCTGGTTCGTCCTCCTGTAAAGCTCCATTCTGGAGGTATTTAAGGTGGACTGTATAATTCCATGAGTGCTATTTTATAGTTCGGTGTCTTCACTTTCATTGTACAGTAAAGCATTGAGATTAAACGTAAGGAGAACCTTCTACAAGGAGCTGTCTCTAAACTTTTGACTGGTAGTGTATGTACCAAAATGTAATAATATGCACAAGCCCTGAAAACGGTTATCCCGCCTCCACCAAACTTTACTGTTTATCATTGCTCTCCAATTAAAAACATGTATCTCCATTTTTGTTGATTTTTACTTTTATGCATCATTTGAGCACAGCAGCTGCTGTTTACACTGTGTGGAAATATCGTGATGTATGGACCAACATAAATGGGCCAAAAGTGCTTGGAAAAAGTTTAGTTCCATTGACTTACATTCAAATTTACACTCATCATCAAAATAACAGCTGCACCCAGAAGGAGGTGTGGGATTGCAGTGGTGTTGGGAAGGAAGATAAAGGTTACCAGGATCAATAAATGATGATCAATTTAGACTGATATGATCAATATTTATTGAGGTACACATACAGAAGTCTGTCTCTCAGTGTGGCGTCGGCCCACCACATTTGCTAACACAACATGCCAGACGTCTCGGTATGGAGCTGTAGAGGTTCCTAATGGTGTCCTGTGATAATCCATCCCATGCAGCTTGAATATTCTCACACAGTCTCTGCAGGTTTTGTTAGGCATTCTCTCTCTCTCTTCGTGGTTCACGCAGGTCTTCCAGGTCCTTCATGTTGCTGGTGCGTGCCTCCTTCTATTCACTGCCGCCAACAGAATGACCTTATATAGTCAGTCAGGTACAGCGAAGAGCCCGGAAACAATAGAGTTTGTATGGGGGCAAAAATTAATGGGACTCTATAGGGGAAAGATTGCTTTGTGGAAACTGTGCATCCGATCAAAAAGCTGTATACAGATCATAAAGCTAGCACACCATTCCTGATACGGTGTCGATATCTCAAAAACTTTGGGCCTGGTTAGCGGACAAAATATGTGCACCAAGAAGAAGAATATATCGTTACATAACAATAGTGTTATGCATTGCTTAATCAATAATAATAATAATAATAATAATAATAATAATAATAATAATAATAAT
>JAVGWN010003166.1:0-10512 GCA_034552555.1 Semaprochilodus insignis | reverse complement strand
ACCAGGTTTTCCAGGTGGTTGTTAGGAGCCCCATTTTCTCTGTAGCTTTTTAATCATTTGTTGAACCTGTTATGGAAACTCACTTCCCTATCCTGTCTTGTATCTAATCCTCTCCTCATAAATATCTCCTGAAGAAATTAATAACTTACATGACTTAAGGGTAGCAAAGTGGTTAGCGCTGTTACCTTACAGCAAGACCTGGAGATGCTAAATTGCCCCCATAGGTGTGAGTGTGTATGTCTGTATGTTTGCCTTGATGATGGACTGGCAACCTGTCCAGGGTGTATCCCAGTGAACTCTGGGATACCCTCCAGTAACACCACTGTAACCCAGAAGGATAAGCAGCTTAGAAGAAGAATGAATGACTGAATAAATGACTTAACGAAGGGTGGTCTGCACCTTTAGTACGGTACATCAGTACGTCAGTGGGGTGAAGAGGTACATCAGAATGACCTCATTACTATCATTTGGATCTCAAGCCAGGAAGAAACGACCATCTAATGGCTCTAATGATATTAAGCTCCTTGTTTTATTGGATTTCGTAAAAAAGTATTCATATTCAGGAGGTTCTAGAAGATTATACCATATAGGACATATGTCAGGACTGATATGATTCACCAAAACATGTTTCTGTGAAGTCATTTCCTGTCTGTGTTGCTGAAAACTCCAGTATTTCATGCTTATGTCACAGTCTCATAACCTCATATAATATACTGTATGTTTACTGAGCTCACAGATAACTCACTTCAGCCTTCACTACGACTCACCAACACTACTGTGTAGACCAAACAGGTACCACCCCCCCTTAGCGATGCCACCTTCAGGTTGCGGCTATAAGAAACATCTGATCATAATAGGAAAATGCAATCAAATCATGCCAAGATGTATTCTTATCTATGGGTCCAATAAATATATCGTTTATTATACGAGTGCTGCTCCATTTTTGGATCTTTGTTTGGTTTGCAGATTCAGGACATTCCGAGCATTCTTGAGGGCAGTTTCTTTTTGGTCACAGCTCCAAAACCTTGCACTTACCATTCAGTCAGGTTTCTATCCAACCCTTCACAAGGCTTATGACGGGGTCGTTCCTAAAACTGGCAATGATAAAGAAGTTGGAAGACAATTAAATGGTTGAGATGCTTGAGCAAACTCACGAAATGGTCCTAACTAGAGAATTGTTCACAGTGGTGGTGAGTGGAACCAGACGTCCGAAGAGTTTATTGGCTCTAAGAGCTCCTTCACAGAAGGTTATTAGATGAAATGATAAGGAATGTGCTGCCTGACGTCTGAAATATTGTTTAACGGTAGTTCAGATAAAGCTTTGGGCTGCAAAGGAAACTCCAGATGAACCATCAGAAACTCAGAAGACAGGTGTAGGTACACTGGTAGTTTTGATAGTAGATGAAATGGCTATATCTGTGTTGTAGACATCACAAACCCTGGTTTACAACACCACCACCAGCCTGAAAACCTTCTCTAGAGCCAACCTTTACACATCAAACCACTCTGAATGACCTTCGATCACAACCATGGAGTTATGCTGAACTGACCCATTTATAGGCGGCTGACGAGCTATCGAGGTGCCAATTTTATTGCCCTAGAAATGTGAACAGTCATATAACAGTGTTACATCACCCACCCAAGGTTTGGTTTCCTTAATACTGATATAGTCTAAGTGCTGATATAGGACCTAGGACTGTCCCAGGACTAACCCCAGATCTTCACTCCAGTTCGAGGCTATCAAAACTCAGTAGGGCGTTTTTCATGAAACGCCAGACGAGGTTCTTACATCCCCCGGTCCATATGTTCCCATGCTATGATTCCCGTGCCTTGTAAATGGTGAATGTTGTGCAGTTGAGATGGGGCTGAGTCATCCCAACATGATTTGAGTTATGAAACTCCTGCATCCCTCTGAGGAGCAGGAGGGAGGAGCTTTTTGTGGGGTTGTTTTGTTTGTTTTTTTAGTGAGGAGCATCCTTAATTTGGTATAGCCAGGCCAGCTTTGTGGTACACTGTATCTAAACTACTTCTGGACATTTTGGATGTTATTTTCTGTACAGTAGACTTGCTGATGTATATGCAGTCTTTTGGAAATAAATGTACAGTTGAAGATCACCGACTTATTTCCATTCTTCTGAAACCTGTAATTGCAATTGCGACTTGGTTCATATGTCCCAGATTCTTATTTGCATTTTCTTTTTCATATTAGATTAGATTAGATTAGATTAGATTCAACTTTATTGTCATCACATATGTACAAGTACAACGCAACGAAATGCAGTTTAGCATCTAACAAGAAGTGCAATAAGCAGCAGGTGCAGGATGTACAATATCTACTGTGTGCAGTGTGCAGTGTGTACAGGATACAGGCAGAGTTATGGACAATATTGGCAGGTAAATATATTATTGAATGTAGTATAAACATGACATACAGGTGGGTACTATAGACATATATACATACTAGACAGAAGGATATGTGCATCTTAAATGTATGTACAGAATATGTGGATCTATGGCCATAGTTTATGACAGCTATGTACAATGTAATAATAAGCTCTACAGGAAGGACTGTAGTGCAGTCTGTGACCAGAAAGAGATGTGAGGGGGTTAACGGGGGACAGAGTTCAGTAAGGAAACAGCTCTGGGGAAAAAGCTGTTCCTTGATTTGCTTGTCTTGGTCCAGAGGCTCGTGAAGCGCCTGCTTGAGGACAAGAGGGCAAACCGTCTGTGGGCAGGGTGGGAGGAGTCCTTAAGACAGTGTTTCCTCTGGATATCCTCGATGGGTGGAAGTGGAGTCCCTGTGATGCCACTCGTTGCAGAGCCTTGCGGTCTGCAACAGTGCAGTTCCCATACCAGACTGTGATACAGCTAGTCACGATACTTTCAATTGGACAGCGGTAAAAGTTCACCAGGATGGCCAAAGACAGGTGGCGTTTCTTTATTGTCCTCAGGAAAAAGAGGTGCCAGTGAGTCTTCTTGACCAGGCTAGAGGTGTTAGTGGTCCAGGACAGGTTCTCTGAGGGCTAATGTAGGAGGTTTCACCAAAAGTTAGCTATGGTGCGGACGTCGTTGCTGCACCATTTAAGGTGGTAGTGAACTTTTGGTGAAACTAACTACATTCCCTGTATTCATGACATAACGTATTTAGGTTTATGCACCAGTAGGTGGCACCAGTCGTCCTTTCCCTTGTTGGTAGCAATAACCAAGTTTAATGTCGTCCTCCATTTTTGTTTTCCTTCATGTACACTTTGTTTTCATTACGTATATCCTCTTGTTTCGTGTTCTGTGTTAGTTAGGGCTTATACTCATGTCCTGTGACCTCACACTGATTTCATTTGCTTACAAATCGTAGCCTCATTTTCAATCCTCGGGAAAACCAAAGAGCAACAAAGTGGCCAGAGTCTGTTTTATTCCTTTTCCCATACCAAAATCCTTACAGAGTGGGAAAACCAGAGAGGTTTGAAAATAAGATTACTTATGATTGATTATAAATACTGTGTAATGTGACTGAAGCAGTTACTGATCCAGTATTAGCATATTAGCATGTGAAATGATGTGCCAAAGTCAGAGAACCGACATTTAACAAAGTTAAAATGGCCATTAAGTACAAGTTAATAATTTTCCAGTAGTTGAAATTTCAGAGGAGAATTAAACACGAGACCCTCAGCATCACTGAACGTCTTTAAAGTTACTTAAATCGTGAAAATCAGAAAGTATGACCAACTTCTGAACTTTGGAGGTGTGGAAAAATATCCCAGCTAAACTGAAAGCAGGTTTTCTGAAAAGCATGTGTAACCCGTACTGAATGTAGGGTTTCCAGATGTCCCCGCTGTCCAGGAACAGTCCCTATTTATCTTGGTCTGTCTCCAGTTGGAGCTGTCTCCCGGAAAGTGCCTTTTAAAAAGGTTCTAAGTAAGACCTGCAGCAAAGCAAACAAGCGGATCTCTTGTCTTGTGCTCATGTTGGCCAGCAGAGGGGGCTACTGCTGCTACCCACTAACCACTTCTACCACCTGCTGGCCTAGTTTTAGAGAATACTGCTGTGTAGAATTCTAGCAAGTGTCCAGTGAGTCCACAACATCACCACAAAGGTCTTTTCAAGAAATGAAGCAACCCAGGGATTAAAAGCAGGGGTGGGTTACGGGACCTACCAGGCTTTAGGTGGGCTGTCGGGATAGTTAAGACATGCTGTCTACTGTAATGTGGCTCCATGCCATTTACCAATAGTGCATCATTTTTTAAACTGCATCACTTTTTTAGCCACCCATATGTGACATATGGAATATATTGATTGCAGAGCCTCTGTATCTCCAGAACTGGAGCTAGTCTTGGGGTGTGTTTAGGGTCTGGCTATTGGGTTGTAGCCATGGGTCTCTTTTAACTGCCAAAATATTTACCATGAATATGAGTTATGGGATGAATCTTTGGTGCTAAGTGTTGCTCTGCCTCATCCCTAGTGACTTTTGAGACTCTTCGGCAACTATTCTACGGCAAATCTAATCTGGGGTTTTCAGAAATTTGGTCACCTTAACCCAATGACCATATTGACTGGAAATGAAATAAGTGAAGGGTGGTCCCTGACATTTGCACCGATATCTAGATTGATCCATCAAGACCTTGTTGACTTCATCTAAGGCTGGGTCAACCCTACTGTAGGTCTTCTGCAGGTTAGCATGCAGAGTTAGCATTCATGGTGTGCTTCTTTTCATTCCACCTGCCTTCAGTAGATGTCATACCCCTAAGAGAGCTCCTTAAGAATTATACCTTCCGCCGCTCTTACTTTTAGACCATCAAGCGGCTGAGGGGAACTCTGAGGCCTGAAGCGTCTCGCTATGCTAATGGAATGGAGATGAGATGGTTTGGCGTCAAGGCCACAATTTGTTAGACGTAAGGACTCTGCTGCGATATGCTTCATTTGTGGAGCGGGGTTACATCAGGACACGGCGCTCTTACACTAATGACTTCAAGCACGATAAACCTTCCTGTCACCTTCAGAAATCCTCACGTGGCTCCTCAGCTAGCCGCTCTCATTATCAGACACAATGACAGACTCGAGAAGGCAGAGTGATGAATGAGAGGCCTCAGGCAACGACAGTTTTTTACAAACCTACACTGGAAAAGCCTCGGAACCTATGCTTGACTTTAGGAGGCCACCCGCAGCCCCACTAAACGTTCCAAGAGTAACTGGCAATGCAACAAGTTGCTAACGTAGACTGAAGTACAAATATTGATGCTCCATATAAGAAAAGCTACTTAATGCTTTTAAAAGATTGTCTTCAGTATAGATAGAACTGAGGAACAGGGAGGTGATGGGATGGACCACAACCACAATGACCTCCCTCCCACCATGGCCCACAAAAACCTTATTTTTGAACATCAGGATAAAAATAAATGAGCTTAAACATGACAAAGATTTAGTTTGGGGTGGGTGTTGGCATTTGTGTGATTGACTGATGGGTACACACTTATAATCCGGTGGTCCATGAATGTATCCAAATATTGTGGACTCCGGTATTCGCCCAATACATGGGGCTGCCTTGGGGGTCTCCGTTCCTTTCATATAGGACTACATTAAAAATGACTTCAACAAGACAAAAGCGAGACTCGTCACTGAAGATGACGCGCTGCCGTTCTGAGTCATTCCATGACTGGCATGACACCATTGTGGTCTTTGGTGACAGTGACATGGTGACATGCATGTAGTTCTGCGTAGTGCAGTCGTGTGCCAATGGTGCTGGCACTAACAGGATGACTCATGGAGGGCATCACTGCTCGCTGAATGTCCACAATCGTGTCTGTTGGGTCACCCCGGTACAGTGATAAGACCTGTCCTTGCTTAAGTCACATGCACAGCTGAGCGTGAAACTTGAATCATTAGCATGTCTCATGATGTCAAACCCACCCACCAAGTTTCATTCCTGTCAGTTGATTCCTTCGGTATCTGGAGTCTCAAGAACCTCTGGATGTGAAAGCTATATTTCGGCCACCCCTAAGCCAAGCCCCCAACGAGAAAGTTGGCAGTGAGCTCAGAAACACATGAAGACTAATTTCCAAAGAGTTTTATTCACCAATGAATGCCGTGCTACACTGGATGGTCCAGATAAATGGAGCCCTGGATGGTTGGTGAATGGCCACACTGTTCCAACTAGACTGCAACGTCAGCAAGGAGGTGGCAGAGCGATGACTTGAGTCAGAATATTGGGAAGTGAGATAGTACATTCCTTTAGGCTCCCTGTGGGTGTTAAAATGACCTCTGCAAGACACGTAGACTTCCTAACCGACCATTTTCTGCTATGGTACAAAAAGATAAATCATGCCTTCTGAAATAAGGATTCCCATGCAGGACACTGATCCATCCCATGTTGCGAAAACATGATCGGCTCCTTTGTTGCTTATGGGCATGTGGAGCATCCTTAAAAGGAAGCTCTATGAGGGTGGATGTCAGGATGCCTCGAAACAGCAGCTCTAGGAGGCAATACTGGCATCCTCCAATGAAATACAGGCCGAAACTACACATGGACTTACAAGTTCAGTGGATGATAGAGTTGTTAGAGTGATCTCCCAGACGTTTGGACCCGCTATAAGTGTGATTATGACCCACTGTATTGCCTTCTGCTTAATAATTTGGAGCAAAGTATTTAATGTTCTTTTCAATGTAACTATAAAGCCATTTCCAGTATTAGGACGCCCACTTGTTATAACATCCACACTGTCATATGCCCTCTGCCCTGTGATGGACCGGTGGCCTGTCCAGTGTCTTTCCAGGCTTCCGCCCAGTGAGCCCCAGGATAGGTTCCAGCACCCGCCGTGATCCAGAAGGACGAATGACTAAGTGAATTTCATCAAGCATGTAGTTTGAGTTGCTTCAAAAGTGTTTTGTTGGCATCTCATAGCTGCTTTGTTAAACACTACTTGAATATTTCCGGGACCGCGCTCTGTTCTTACGCATGCACAGACTGAGAAAGAAGAAAGAAATCATCTCAGTATGGTGAGACTAAACATTCCAGACATCTCGGCATGGAGATGTAGAAGTTCCTAATGGCGTCCTGTGATAATCCATCCCATGCAGCTTGAATATTCTCACACAGTTCCTGCAGATTGTGCGGTAGGGGTGGAGGTGGAGTGACACCAGGCCTTCTGGACCACGGTGCCTCCACACACGGATTCGTTGGTCGTCTCCACCAAGACAAAAGTGGGACTCGTCACTGAAGATGTCACTCCATGACAGTCTGGCATGACAGCATTGCAGTCTTTGGCGACGTTGACGTGGTGTTAAGGACAGTCGTCGTAACGTCCTGCGTACATGTATTCCTGCGTGGTGCAGCAGTCTGCAGCCCATGGTGCTGGCACTAACAGGATGACATCACTGATCGCTGAATGTCCGCAATTGTGGCTGTCACAATTCCTGCACGGCCTAAAAACAGAGAGAAACTATATACATAAAAATGAGAGACAGGCATCCCATTCATTCATCAACATGTCCTATACAGATTTCCAGACTTTCATGCAATTTTCACATATCCTTAAGCATTATGATGAAAGCAATTAAGCAAAAGTTGGGAAAATTGAACTCTTTATGAAGCGTTCCACTCACCGCTTCGTTTTGCGGAATGTTGCCAGTTATGGTGGCAGAATTTTCTGTTGCATTTCCTTTGGAAACAACGGAATGTCCAGTTTACTGTTGGTTCTGTACCATGACCATGTGAGCATAGCCCTCGACCTGCGGTTTGTAGGATGCTAAAGTTTTTTTTACTTAGCTTCACAACGTAGTAGATCAGCCAAGACATGTATGGTTAGCTTTATTAGCTTCACCATACATGTCTTGGCTGATCTATTACATTTACGGGGTAACAGGAAAAGGTAACGGCATTTGAAGGCTACCCGCTACTTACTTTCAGGGGCCCAGCCACTACAGGGGGTCCAAGAGACCAAGCATTGTGCTCAGAAACCATCAAATAGCAAACAAAGGACAGCCGTATCAAACTGTAGCAAATTGGAGATTGTAGCATATCATTATACACATATCAAAAGTCATAAGGAACCACTTCAAAAAGTGTTTTTGTCAGCAGATTATCAGAGCAGAGTGACAATCAGAGCAGAGTGACCATCCTTCTTCAGGTAAAGGGGGCCTATTCAGTTTACTTTTCAGGGGCCCAGACATCAGCAATGTGCAGATATGAACCCACATAAACTTATTCCAGCAGACGTCGCTTGTCATAAAGGCTGCTTTTCTCAATTTTGATGTTGTTCCACCTTAAAAGTGACATTTAAACGCTTGTTGTAAACTTATTCTGTACATTCAGAGAGAGATGTCATTCAGGATTCATAGTGGGCTGCTTCAGAGTGGGGCTGGAGAGCCTGGTGAGCGCAGACCTGTTGGTGATGTTGAGGAAGGCCATATGTTCAGAACGGCCTACCTTTAGCACCCTGACCCGGCATTCTACAGCAAACAGCTACATTCCAGTGACACATCTGCAAAGGGTTGCTTACGGCTTTGCGTACTTTGGTGACTTGTTAACTTCCCCTGTAGCTCTGTGTGGATGCTTGCACTGTCAAGCTCCAGGTTCATGAAGTTCCTGCAAAGTAGTTACAGTTATATATAGCAAAAGATATCAGATCTCATACAGACACTACTATATCTAGATTCTAGTTAAGATGTTAAGATATTAGTATTACGGTGCCAAGGGAAATCACAGCTGAAACATACCACAGCTGAACCATATTCCTGCCAAGCAGAAGCAGAAGGAAAAAATGATATTATTGGATGTAGTATGTCAAAATAATGATTTAGTATATCAAATTAACGACTTAGTATCTCAAAATAAAGACTTAACATGTCAAAATGTCAGCTTAATATCTCATAACAAAGACTAACTATATTATATAATTGCTTAATATCTCAAAATAATGGCTTATTATGTCAAAATAATGACTTAATGTCTCATAATAATGACTTTTTTATCTCATAATAAAGACTTCATGCACACAGAACGTTTCTTTCCTTTGCTTGTCTTGTTATCTGGTGTTGACCCAAGGAGGATCGGTTCCCCTTTTGAGTCTTGGTTCCTCTCGAGGTTTCTTCCTTTTGAACTGAGGTAGTTTATCCTTGCCTCTGTGGCCTTTGGCTCGCTCAGTGTGGGCTCGGACGCCAGGTTCTTTGGAAAGCTGCTTTGTGACTGTTGTATCTGTTGTAAACAGCACTATATAAATAAATGTTGACTTGACTTGACTTGACTTTTCTATCCAACTAGTGGTTTAGTATATCATAATAAGGACTTACTATGTCAAAATTATCTTTAAATAATGGAACAAACTCTTTTTTTAGATAATACAAACTTGAGTTGGCAATATTTAAATAAGACATTATTTCAGCATACTGTTAGCATTTTGAGATCTCTGTCACAGTAATTATATTTGACATAAAATAGTTTCAAGACCTGAGTGTTAGTGTTGCATGCAGATGTATTGCTTGCAGTGAGTAAACAGTGTTGTTTTTGCTGTTCTAGAGGAAGTGGTTTGCAATCAGTACAGACTTTATTTAATGCCTTTTCCTGTTGGTTCTGCTAATAAAGAATACACATGTAGCCTATAATACAGATACATTTTATTACACAAGCTATTTAATAGTTCATATTTTCACATTTTGGGCTATTACTGTAAACCCAAGCTCACCAACCCTCTCCTATATTTTAGCAAGACTGCCCACCTGCCAAAAACCCCATAGGAAATGAATGTAGAGACCTGGGGTACCTGGGGAGAGGCTAAGCTACACTTCAGCAGCCACCTGTAATATCATAGGAGAGGCTAAGCTACTCCACCTGGAATACCATAAGTATGGCCTAGCTATGCTTTAGCAACCACCTGGGATACTATAGGAATGGTCACCAGCCCTCTCCTATCTTCTACTGTTCAGCTTATCAATGACTTCTGCAGTTAGATGGATCAGGTGAGAGATAACAGGCTTGGAGCTGAAGTCGGCAGGAAGGCAGATCAGGAACATGGGTTTTGACCTACTGCTGAGAAATAACAGTGCAAATGATTAACACTTTACTGAGGAGTAGCTTTTGTGAGGCTGCATAAGGCTTGAATGAGAACCTGTTCCAAAGGTTTATTCCAATAAGCTTCAGCTTATCTGACAGACGACACTAATCAGGTCATTGAAATTGGTCATGTTGGTTTATGGAAGTTGCCATTGAGAGCTTACATAAGTGCCATGCAGTTTCATGAATGCTGACCTTCAGAAAGTCTTACCCAGACTATACTATATAGTTTAATGATTAGTAGGTTATGTGAATACTGGACTGGAATTTCAGATGCACACACACGCTGTTATCTGAGATGTCCCCTCCCTTTACTCCACTGCCTTATCAGAGGAGACACGGGTGACTTCAACTAGAAAAAGAGGTTGGGCAACAGTTATCACACTGGAAGTCACCAGAAACCTCCAGCAGTCTATATGTGCACATGTCCTGAAAAGCCTCTTCAGGAAACACTGAATATGACAAATGCTAAA
>JAVGWN010003165.1:0-10512 GCA_034552555.1 Semaprochilodus insignis | reverse complement strand
AGTACTGGTGACCCTCAGCATTACTGCTCTTGCACTTGTACTCTCCTACAGTCTCAGAGCTGTAATTGGAGATGGTGTAATCTTTGCCTCTTCCAACTAGCTGTTTGTCCCTAAACCAGCGGTAGTCATCCACAGGTGGGTTTGCATCACTGCTGCAGGTTAAATTCACTGAACTGCCCTCCGCTATTTCACCAAAAGGACTGATGGACACTGAGACGTTCTTTGGAGGATCTACAGATGGATGACAGTTATAATTGATGAGTCTATGAAACTGTGAGCCTAATAGAGAGCCAGTGTTAGAAAAAGGGCTGCTATATGAACAATGTGAGTTTTATAACTTCTGTTAAGTGTATTTATACCTATAGAGCGTTATTATTATTAGTAGTAGTAGTAGTAGTAGTAGTAAAGGTGCCATACAATGCATTCATGTAGTATTTAGCTGCAGTTTTACATTCCCATTTACACCCTATGATTTGGTCCTCAAATAAAACACGCTGCTGTTTTCCATTTTTTGGTGAGCTCATGAATATTTAGATTAGCTCTGCTCTGATTGGCTGGTTTACAGCGAGACACCAACCATGATGATCACACAGAAACAACATGTGGAAATAGACTAAATAAAATAAGCCTCTGTGTAAATAAGATTCTCCCTCTTACTGTTTAGTTAGCTATTCTAGTTACATGGAGCTAATGCTAGCAGCTAACATTACCTATACTAGATACTGGCTTTCCATCTGGACATCAACACACAGTAGATTAAAGTTGTTCCTCACTATGAGTTTAAGATGATCTGCTTCAGCCGGCAAACACAGATACAATCACACAGCATGGCTGCTACTTACAGGCTGCTGTTGGGGTTGTGATGCTAATAAAGGTGGAGCTGCTCTTCTCTTCTGGCTCTTCAGGGTCAAACACTGAGTGAAGCTGCTCCATACTGTCTAAGAGTTTGTGAAACTGTCCGGAGTGAAACGTGCAGACTGCAGGATTAAAGTTGTCTGGGATTTTGTTAAAGATGTGGGAGCTGAAGTTCCTAGTCATCTGCTTGTTTTGCATATCTCCCGTTCCACCTTAAATGGTGCCACTATTACATTCTCGCAGTTGTACAAGCTGCAGCATGTAAGGTGAAATGAAGCGTTGGATTAAGAAGCTGGTGAACAGGAAGCAGCTTCAGTCTGGTTAAAGATGAACACCAACCATGTACCACTGACAGATGGGTTCCTTGGGAAGGGAATGAAAAGTGCCAACACACCCTTCCCAGCCTGGAACGCTGGATTTCTCCAACCACCATGTTGGTTCTGTAGCTCTGTGGTGGTTGTATGTAAATGTTGGGGGTGTAAATATTAATGAGTCTGTTCCGTAACAGTTTAAGATTTTGGAATTGTCCCGTTTTGCCGTACCTTTCTTGGAAATGCAGGATTTGTATTTGAGGGAGGAACAGCAGTGTTTGAGGTTCACGGTATGTTAGTTCTATGTACTGAACTCCCCTTATTACACTGCGCCAATGTAAATACAGTTTTCCATTCTATGGCACCTTTAATACATCATGCATACTACACTGTAAAACCTGAACTGCATGTTTAGAGTATGTACTCACATCTGACACTGATTGAGACAGCAGGAGAAGGAAGATGTTCATGTCCTTTCACAGCACAGCTATAACTGCCCGAGTCCTCTATTCTAGTCGACTGGAGGAGGAGGGTGTTTGTATCTTCATCGCTTGTATTAATACGGCGTCCGTTCTTATACCAGATGTATGTTGGTTTGTTTGTCAGAGTGCAGGTGGTCTTACAGGTTAGAAGTGTTGTATTTCTCTCTACAACACGCTCAGGATACTCCACCCTCAGGCCTAAGAGGATAGACATGAAGGGCATTAACACTAAGTCAACATCAGGAGAGAAACATCACAACAGAATGAAAGAACGACCTGAAAAAGAGAAATAATCATCTAATAAAACTGCTATTGTGGTTTGCAGTGAATTAGCATGTCATAGTGAGGGAACAACAACCAATGCAAGGACGACTACTAAAACAACCATTACTGATCAAGTTATCCACCAATGATGAGCTCACCAGACAAAAAAATCAGTCCCCTGTGACTGAAACATAACTAATAGCGTGTAACACCTCCATGAGCACCAATAACAGCTGTGACTGGATTTGACATGGGCTGGACAAGTTTCTGGATGTAGGCGATATTCAGACACTCTTGCATTAAAGAATTGGTCAGTTGGGCCAGATTAGGTGGACGCCTTCCCTGGCACAATTCCGAGGAGAATTCCCTGTATGGGATTTTAGCCACTGCTGGTAGACCCGTATGATCATACGCTTCCATATACCTGCAGATTCAGCTACTTCCTTCACACTATGGTCTTTGGCACGCCCAAATGCAGTCACTCCTTTTAGCCAATCATTAACATCTGCTTTGGAGCCATTCTCCACACATGGAACGAGACATTCCCTGCACTGTACCACCTCTTCCCAATCTATGGATCCCATCACTCACACCCCACAGATATTTATAGTACCATCATCCTCGTGCAGCGCCATCTGCAGGAGCCTGAAGTTACTACCACCTTAAACATACAAGGTGACTCATTTTTGTCTGGTGAGCTTACATTCTACTGTATATCACAATTAGAAATAAAAAGGCTGTGATATAACTGACCTGTGACTCTGAGTATCACTCCGGGATATCCTAAATATTGTTGTCCTGTTGTGTCTGTAGTGATTCTAAGACAGTAAACATGCTCGTCCCTCTTAGTCACATTCCTCAGTTTGAGGGAGAAAATTTGTTTTTTATCTTCGTAGTACTCAACCCTGTCTGAATATCCTGGATGTTTAGTCAGGTCAGGTAGTTCACCACCTTTGGTTGGATTTATAGCCCAGAACTTCTCTAGTACTTTAAGATGAGATGGATGTCTGTAAGAGGCGAGCATAAACACTGTGGATCCATTTAAAGCACATATTTCCTTTCGGGTGTATTCCACACTCCAATCCTGTCCAAAAGTGCCTGAAACATATGATACATGTATGAGTTCAGTAGAGGAACCTGAAGAAGAACCTTGTACTTGCATTAATATTAGCCTTATGTAATAAAACAAACAAAAAACAAGGGAAGTCGGTCTAAGCTGCCTATACTACTGGTTGCAGGGGGTGCTGGAGCCTATCCCAGTGCTCATTGAAGGGCAGTAACATCACAGGGAAGACATCTAGAGGGGCCATTTAGCATCTCCAATTCACCTGACTGCATATCTGTGGACTGTGGGAGGAAACCAGAGCACCTGGAAGAAACCCACAGAGACACTAAGAGAACATGAAAACTCCACACAGAAAGGACCCGGACGCCCCAGCCGGGAATCGAACCCAGACACTGCACCCCACTGCACCACCATACCTTCCATATAACTGTCCACCACCTGCCCTTAGGGTAAATGTGTTAGGGTAGTCTGGCCTGGACTTGTAGGTGATCTTCAGGATGCTGGAACGATATTTTGTACCATTTCCTAGACTCATAGATATCTATAAGCACTTGGGATCTGAAAATGAAGCTAATTGATGTATACAAAGCAGGAGAGGGCTACGAAAAGATATCGAAACCCTTCCAGTTCTCAGTTTCCACAACCCAAAATGTCATTAAGAAGTGTCAGTTAAAAGGAACTGTGGAAGAGAAGACAAGAAAACCCTCAGCTGCAACTGCTTGTACCTTATCCAGAGAGGCAGCAGACCGCTGCACAGCGGTCCTCCTCATAATCCACCATAAATCACCTTAAGGAACCCAACCATAAGCTTTTGGGATGGGAATTTGGGTACAAATTCCTATAACATGAATAGAAAGACTCCTAGCTAGTGACAAAAAGCATTTACAAGAAGTGATATTGTCCAAAGAGGGTGTTTCTAAGTTCTGACTTAATACCAAGACAGCATTAGGTGATGAAAGGTATCTGGAGGCTGTTGTGCTCAACTGCAGTGGAGCACTGAGCTCCCTCAGATTGTGTGGTTGTGGGTCAGCAAAGTGAACTTGTTCATCCAAGTGTTCCCAGATGTGCTCCAGAGGAGAGATCAGGTGAGTTAGCAGGCCAGGGAAACCTCTCATGCACCATGGTAAGGGCTGGCATTGTCCTGCTGATAGGTACCTTTGCCATCAGGGAAGAATGTCAACGTATGTTCGGGTGCGAGCACATGATCTGCTAGGATTCATGCAGTGGTGTTAGTGGTCCAAGATCACGCCAGGAAAGAATCCCCCAAACATGTACACTGCCACCACCACCCTATGTGTGGCCCACAGTCGTCTCTTGGAGGTAAGCTGTGAATGTACTATATATACACGGACGTGGTTTTAACGTTATGTCTGATTAGTGTACGTGTGTGTGTTGTAACGACAGACGGGAGACCAGCTAGCCTCAAATGACAGAAGAGCCATGACAGCACTCCAAAGTGCTCGCCAAGGTCCTGAAAAGCCAACCACCACCTTTGTTGTGGACTGCAGCACATGCTGATCGAGGGTGGGAGCACAGCTGTCAGGCCAAAACAGGGAAGGATAACACAGCAGTTGGGGAGAGGCCCTCCAGGGGAGTAGGCCTGGACCAACGTCTGTTTTTCTCTTCTTCCGTCCAGGCTCCATGACGGACATTGACCCCTAAGCAGGCCCCGCCAGCTCTACTCACCACCTGCGTCTTGAGCACCTCCTCTCCAATGCCCTGAGCATTTTTCGCGCCTCATAGGAGGTGTAGTTCTGAGTTTCAGTCTTTGGTTGTGTTTTGGGTAAAACTCTGATTAAGTTTGTAATAAATGAATCACTGCTATATATATATATATGTATGTATGTAAATGTATGCAAAAGTTTCTAGTTTCTGAAGACTTCGGAATCGCTCATGTGATGCAATAAAAAAAGGAAGGAAAAAGTTTGCTGCAGAAATTGGCTTTACTATATTCACCTCACAGTCTAAAGGATCAGGCAGGTTTATTCATTGGACCCTCTGCTTTAACTCTCAATTCTGAATCTTTCCAACACCGAAAAAAAGGTTAAATTTTAGGGCTAGCAATAATCTAGAATACGAAGAAGTTTTTACCGGCTAATCAAGTATATCACAGTGTAAATATCTGAACTGTGCACAATGGAACACTTTACAACTCTTGGCTATCTACAGTTTATACGAGTAGCCAAATAAAGAAAGAAAGAAAGAGTAGAAGGCAGGAAAACGGTAGAGACTCACCCATAACCGCCACTTCAAACAGCAGCAACTGCAGAAGACTGACCCTGAGGAACATCTTCAAACCCAAAACTGCAAAAATGAGCCAAAAATAAATATCCGATTTTCCGCTTCTTTCAAATATCAAATACGTAACTCTGTTGCTGTTAATACTTCGGCTGCCAAAACACGAAGGCGGTACAGTGAGCTCACGGACACAGTTTCCTCAAACGCTTTTGTCTCAACGGCAATATTTGACTCATGAAATATTACCCAACAGAAACAACAGCAAGAGGCTTACTTAACTTCTGCATCACGTTAGATCCATTCATAAGGCTTATTACCACAATGTATCCCTTCTGTACACGCATTATAAACACATTAAGGCCTTATAAATGAAGCGTATGGTAGTTACTTACTATGGCACAAGAGCTCTTCTCAATAAACTCCTGTAGTAAAGCGGTCATGTAGGCAGAACAGACCCGGCTTTAAAAACCCCTTACACCCTGTGAAAATCTCCAGCCGCCTAAGCAATAGCTCTCTGTTCCTCTTTTCATTCGTGAGCCCTCTTTTCATCATAAGTCTACAGATATGGGTCAGGGCTCACACTAAAGCGCTCATCTAATGGTTATACACTCACACCCTGTGCAGTAGTGAGTGAATATGGCTGCTAATGATCATATAAACATATAAACTGGAGCGAATGCTTTCTTTGTTGGTGTGAAGCGTCTCTGCCATGCGCTTCCCAGTTTCTGAGTTGAGCAATAATTTTGCAATGTAACTTCCACTTGCACGGAACGGTTTCCCAGCAGTGCTCTTGCCAGTCGCGCCATTCAGCCAGCTCATTTGAGTACACCCATATAAACCAGATGAGCTAATGTCTTACTAAACAGCTCCAGGGCTTATTTTAGCAAGAACACTCATGACTATGACAACTTGGTGTTAAGCAGCTCAGCTCAAGTTCAGCCTACAGACAGAGAAGGGACAAAAGAATGGCTTCTGGCCTTTATGTAGTTCTCAAGTTTCAATGAGTGAAATAAGGCTAGCTGGAAAAAAAGTGACCTTGTGTGTTTAAGGTGATGGTAACTTCAGGCTCCTTCAGATGGCGCTGCGGGGTGTGAGTGACGGGATCCATAGATTGGGAAGAGGTGGTACAGTGCAGTGAATGTCTCATTCCATGTGTGGAAAATGGCTCCAAAGCAGATGTTAAAGATTGGCTAAAAGGAGTGACTGCATTTGGGCATGCCAAAGACCATAGTGTGAAGGAAGTAGCTGAATCTGCAGGTGTATGGAAGTGTACGGTCATACGGGTCTACCAGCAGTGGCTAAAATCCCAGTCTACAGGGAATTCTCCTCGGAATTGTGTCAGGGAAGGCATCCACCAAATCTGGACCAACTGCGCAATTCTTCGATGCAAGAGTGTCCGAACATTGATGTGGCCTACATCCAGAAACTTGTCCAGTTCATGCCCAATCCGATCACAGCTGTTATTGGTGCTTATGGAGGTATTATATGGCCAAAAGTATTCACTCCCCCATCCAAATAATTGAGTTCAGGTGTTCCAATCACTTCCATGGCCACAGGTGTATAAAACCAAGCACCTAGACATACAGACTGCTCCTACAGACATTAGTGAAAGAATGGGTCGCTCTCAGGACCTCAGTGAAATTTCCTCACTACTAAATATTCCACAGTCGACTGTCAGTGAGATTGTAACCTAGTGGAAGCGTTTGGGAACGACAGCAACTGAACCAAGAAGTGGTAGGCCATGTACAATGACAGCGCGGGGTCAGCGGATGGTGAGGCACATAGTACACAGAGGTCACCAACTTTCTGCAGAGTCAATCACTACAGACCTCCAAACTTCATGTGGCCTTCAGATTAGAATAGGGCTGTGTTGCTGAAGATGAACACAGGAAACCAACCAGTGGCAGGAGGCAGTGCTAGACCGGTCCCTGCCACAAGAGGGAGGCAGAGAGTGGCCTTCTGGGAAACCACTGACATACTTAACTACTTGACTACTTAAGGAGAACTCGCTACAGCCAGTGCTCAGTTTTCAGGCTGCAAGCTGGTGTCTCTTTTTGGATGGTAACTTTGTGTGAAACTCTTCTACAGTCTAACTCCTGGTGGGTCACTGGTGCCCAAACCAAGGAGTTCTAAAACATGAATCAAATAATAATAAAATGTTTGTTCTGGGAATTTTTTGAGTTTGTTTCTGGAGTCCGTCCTCTGGGTCCAAATCAGCTACTGGCTGGTGGTTGGCCAAATAAACTTCCAGAGTCTGGGGTTGGAACCAGCATGGGGTGTCCAGCGCATTGCAATTAAAGCATATGAAGGCATGAACGAGATTCACTGTATCTTTAATAATACATTTTACTGATGGAGCACTTTTCATACACAAAGCATCTCAAAGTGTTTACATTGAAGGGTAAAATTACGTACCAAAAGTAGATAAAATAGCAAAAAAAACCCTGCTGAAATGATCAGCAATAAAATGAGATAAAAAGACACACTTAATATCAATTATTTTAACAGTATTGTAATTAATAACTAGGTTAAAAGGAGACATTTAAAAGGATATTAAAATGTGAGGTTAAAAGCACAAAAGGAGCAAAAAAAGAGAAAAAATAAAATGATTAAAAAGTCAAATAAGATCGCAACAAACATCAACAGTATTTGTAAGTACTTGGCTTAAAGTAACTTGGTAAAAAGATATATTTTATGTTTTACGTGTATACCTGACTGCCTAATTATATTAGGTAATGAATTCCACACTGTTGAGGCATAAAACCAGGACTCTGTAGTTTACAATGGGTGTTTACAGAATCTATGACCTTAGATCATGTGTATTAGCATGGCACTTTAAGGCCATTAAAGGCTTTAAAAACCAGCAGAATCAGTTTTAAAGCTCACCGGACAACCAATGTGTCCCCTCAGAGATGTTCTGGGGGTTTAATTATGTGGAAATGGGAACTTTGGTTGAGGTGATGGTAGGTTTGACCCCCAGTGATCTTACAGAGGAACACAACATTCCTATCCCGGCATTCCAAGATGACAGTTCTCATGTTCACAGGGCTGCAAATGTGACCGATTGGCATGAGGAACCTTCAGGAGCATTCACACATCTGGACTGGCCCTCAGAATCCCCAGATTTCAATCCTTCTAACAATCTGTGTCCACCAAATCTGGACCAACTGACCAATTCTTTGATGTAAGAGTGTCTGAACATTGATGTGGCCTACATCCAGAAACTCCAGTCCATGCCAAATCCAATCACAGCTGTTATTGGTGCTTGTGGAGGTATAATACACTATTAGGTACATTTCAGTCACAGGGGACTCGTTGTTTTGTCCAGTGAGCTTCTAACAGTAGTCTAATCTGCATACATGTTTAATAAGGAACTGGAACCAACGAGTAAGATTGTGATTTATAAACTGTCAGAGTTCCTGAAGACTGGCACGCAACTGGTAAATGAACATCATGATGTTTGACTGTCCTCTTCAGTCCACCTTAAAATTGGTCATTTGTTTTTCTAATTGACCTAGACAGGATGAGACAGAAAGAATAGCACATTTATACCAAACACCTCCAGGGCTGCATACTTCTGAACACATAATTAGGGCTAATATACTGTCACAAGCTTATTCTTTAGCATAGCTCAGCATTGTGCTAACAGTACTTTAACTTGTACAGTTATACATGGCATGACTGGTAAGTTCCCAGTTTAGACATTAGCATTATTATTAGTGTTATTACATTTGTGTAATCATGAAATCCATCCTCATCGTAAGTCATGTAGGTATCATCTGCTGAATCATCAGGAGCATTCTGCGAGAAGAGATCAGAAAGAAAGAGGTTAATGTTCAGTACACATATAGTAGATTGAAAAAGCCAAATTGTCCACCACAATGCTTGTATAACCAAATGAACAGAGTCGTTCAGAGTGCTTTGGTGCAAAATGCCTTGTCCTCAGAAACCTCCCAAGTCATAATTATTCATGGTGGTGGTGAATGGAACCACCAGACATCCACCTCTAAAACCTCCCTCATAGAAAGTATGGTGAAGTGAAATGTGAAATGGTTATGAATGCGCTGCCTGATGTCCGAGATCATGATTTACCATAGTTTCGAGAAAGGTCTGACAATTTTTGAGCATTGGCAAAATACGGAACCAGTTTTTCTGTCTTCTGCATTGCACTCATGACATTACTATATATTAAGGCTGCCCTCTAGAAGTCGACGATTCGAATCGTCAGTCGGAGACCCTTTAAGTCGACTGAGAACCTTTAAGTCAACTGACAACAGTGACAAGTTTTTTTAAATTTTTTTTCATAAAACAGACAAAAGCTTACAAAAATGCACAAGAACTTTAAGAATTTAAAAAGACATTTTAATAATTATTAAAGGGGAATAATTAATATATATTTAAGTTCTAGCTGGGCTATGACGCATGCTTGCTAAAAATTAAATCCACGTGACAACGTGCGCTGGCGGTTCACCGTTGAAGGAACCCAAAGCTGTGAAGCTGAGAAACATGAGAACGATGTCTCAGAGAAAGTCTAAAGTGTGGAGGCATTTTGAACTTTTAAAAGATAAACCAAATAAAGTTAAATGCAACCTCCCGACATTACTGGTAAGTAAATTAGCCTGCTATTCAGATTGTTCATCATTTCAAATGTGACAACAGGCGGGTGAAGAGCAGGTGGGTGAAGTTACGATCAGGTTAGCACTGACATTTCTCAGAAAAAGTCTGGAGGAGCTTTTGAAGAAGAGAATCTGAACAAATTAAAGCTAATTCTGCTCGTCATTTAGTCAGACATCGAACACTGCTTCAAACCAGTGAGNTTTCAGCGCAGGTGATATAATAATTAAACGGTTTCAGGTCTACCGTTCTCCTTTTCATCTAAAAATAATGTAAATATTGACTAATTTGGTTTTATTTAGGAGTTCATTATTTATGAGAGATGAAAGACGAAGGGTCATCCTACTAAAGAAGCGGTTAAAAGTGAAATTATAAAGACAGGCTAGAAGCGCTAATTTTTAGCATAAATACATGCTTGCTTGCCCGACGCTGCATTCTGTAATTAAATCAGGCTCCAATTCAGATCGTTCATCATATGCCACATATCTTTTAGTTCAAAAATATGATCCTGTGACTCTGCTGACTTTCTAAATGAGGACATCAGATGTGAAACGTATGCAAATTGATTTACTGATTACTAGATAATGTATATGAAGAAAAAACATGAACGAATAGTCGAATCGTCGGCCAGGACAGGCGAATCCGATTCAACTGACAAAATTCTGAGTTGGGTACAGCCCTA
>JAVGWN010003164.1:0-10512 GCA_034552555.1 Semaprochilodus insignis | reverse complement strand
GCCAAGTCCTGCAGGTAGTTGATAGGTGTCCTATTTTCTCCAAATCTTTTAAGAATTTTTCTCCTGTTTTCTTATTTCTTTTCCTTTGACTTTCCTCATCCTTATGCAAGTAAATTAAACCTTAGAGTCTTATATCTAATAGATCAAGTTTCAAGTTTCTCATATAATAATAATAATAATAATAATAATAATAATAATAGTTGTCTAAAAACTGTTCATTAGCCGGTTTGTTCTAGCCTGGATGTTATGGTATAGTATATAGTTATTGCTTATATCTAATCTCCCCCAAAATATCTCTGAATAGCTTGTACTTAATGTGTGAAGCTATTCAGATGACTGGAATTTACTGTATAACAATTGAAAGGTGGTCTCTGACTTTTGCACAGTACTGTAAAATACCTTGAAATCAACTATGTTCTATTGTTGTACACATGGTGCAGTAATACGCCACAGGATTGGAATCATAGCGAAACATGTGACAGACTGAATTGCTTCCTGAAGAATCTACACTATGAGCTACAGTGTGTCTAAAAGTATCTCAAAAGTTGCACTCCTTCTGATTATTATAATTAGTTGCTTTATGGCATATCCATTGCTGACACAGACATTCAGTTGGATACACATAGCCACAGCAAAGCACTGCTAGTAGAATGGAACGCTCTGGACACTAAGCTCACTATGCCCGATGCCCTGTGTTCTGCTAGAAGACACTGTGGAGCAGTGGTACTGTGTTCTCTAGTTGGTGTGATCCAAAACTAATCATCCAACATCAGCACCTGATCTCACTAATGCTCTGGAGGCTGAATGCAATCAAATCCTCTGACAGCAATGTTCAAACAACGAGCCTTCTCAGAATAGTAGAGACTGTTAGGGGGGAACAAACCCCCTATTAATACCCTTGATTCTAGAAGAAACATTAGATGAGCAGGTGTCTACAAACTTCTGGAACAAACAAATGTAGTTTTGCAGAACTATAGCTCTATAGCCAGGATTAGTGTTGGTTCAAGACCGCATCACAACCGCATGCAGGTTAGAACTAGCAGTCATGGAACCAGAGTAATACAATGATCATTCTGTGCCAGGAACATTGTCATGTCTAATCAACAACCTTTCATTTGATCAGATCAACCTGCTCGATGGTGATGTCATGTTCAGAGAATGAATGAACGCATGAATGAAACAAAACGAATGAAGAAATTAATGAATTGGCTTGATTGTTTACTTTCTGTCCACCTGGCAGTAAGCTTCTTTAGTTTATAGCAGAAAAGAAAAATAAAGCCTCCAATGAACGAGCCTGTCATTTCCACTCCAGTGGTCAGTGCACGTAGACCTTGATTACTGTGTCAATACAGGTGAAAGCTACTTATCATCTTGGCAGTCGGTCTTGCATCACTATTACATATAAACTCAACCTTGCCCTAATTACTGTGATGTAAAGTGATGTTTACAAAAGACATTACTGAGCATTTAAGCTCTATTGATATCCTTAAATGTGTAAATATAGACCAGATATAAATGCAAAATTTATATTCAGACTGTGCTTATCTTTTAGTGTCATTGTACTGAGGTCAAATGGGACTATTCACCTGTTGCATATGGCCAACAAGTAAAAGTTGAATGACCTCTGTCTAGCAGGGATCTGCCTGTGAGTCATTTTAACCCTCCAAACTATAGGTGTATCATTTGAATGACTTATTATACAGTAGTTACTATTTTTTTTACCTGGTAATTACAGCAAAATAAAAGGTATAGGATTTTTGTTGTTTTACAAAGTGCTTTACACAGAATGATAAGCTAAACATGAAGAAATTAAAGCACCAAAATGGTCAAGATGAAATAACTGCACAATAAAAAAGAAACCTTATCCTCTGAGTATATCAGATATGGTTTTAATCTAAGTTCTCTGGATGAACTATAATAAGCAGTGGGGACTGTAAGGGCCCTTGGGGCCTTCATTGCACATATTGCTATAATTCTCTTATACTTTTAAACGTTGGTTGTAAAATGGAAAGGTTAAATCCTTATAACACCCTTCATAAAATTGTCTAATCAGGATTTTTATCCTCTCTTGTGTTTGGGTAGATAAAGCCAGACAAGCTCTCCCATTGGTTAAGACTTCAGGAGCTGAAATGAAGGCCTTACACATTAGACTAAACACTAAAATGATTAGGAACTGAATCAGCCAGTCTCGTTTTGTTTTACAAAACTCAACTAACATACTACTAGCATCCTATAGCAGAAATTAACAATATCATAGAAATGTTTTTTTGTCTGTTTTTGACTGAATTTTGACGGTCTGTACTGAAGGCCTAGCACTAATAGCCAATAGCAACTATAAGGGAGAAGGAAAACATATTCTTAACATATAATAGAAGTTAATGTAAAAAGATCACATTTTCTTTTGGTCTTTTTAACCATGACTTTTTTACACAGTATTATGGTCAGCTGATGTTTTCAGATTGTGTAAAAATATGTACAAAAATGAAAGAATGAAAAAATGAATGAATACATGCTTGAGCTAAGGCATTAAAGGTTTCAGATGTTTTAGATGCCAGAAAGGCGGTGCAGCTAAGTCATGTAAAAGTTTGGGCCGACAAACTGAGCCTTAAAAAAAAATCAAGTAATTTTGAGTATGTTGGTCCATTCATCATGAAATTGCACACAGCACAACAGGCATTTAAATTATTTTAAAAACTAAAAAAACGACAAACAGGAAGATACGTGGTTTTGTTCTGACAGCAGTTGTATCAACATGTGTTCTGCTCTTTTACTAAATCCCGGGAAATGTGTTGAACTTGCCCTCCAAAGTAAATGACCAGATGCTACAGATGTGACTGATAGACACTGGCTTGAAAAATCCTGGAGTTATTCTTTAATGCATGCTTCATAAGACTTACCTGTTTTGCATTGCCCACCCAGAACGTCACATGGTGGAACCTCAAGAATTTGCCTCTCTCTGGCTGAAATGTAAAATAGCACAAATTTCCCAGACTTAACACTTATATGTTAATAGTTTTGCACTGTAATATTATTCTTCCTCAAACTGTACTGGATATTGTTGCTGTGCAAAGACAAAACAAGTATTTCCAAAATGGCAACTTTACAGTAGAGGACAAAAATCTTCTTTACTTTTAATATAAGTTAATGGAAATAGATTTTATTCTAACCAATTTGACAGCATTTTCTTTGGTCCATTCATCATTAAACTTTCACACAAGGTACAGGGAAGCTGCTGAACTCACATGATTTAGAAATATGAAAATCTGCATATATCTGTGCTAGTGAATTGCTGTACATACATGCATGTTTCAGAAAGGAATGGTTTTACCTTTTCTCCTTTGTCAGTGTAGCTTGTCTACAGACAGAAATATGAGAATGTTATCAAAATGTTATAAATGAATATGTCAGTAAACGATTCAATATTTTCAGTTTTCATTCTGTCTACTATCTATCTGCTTCTGTCCTATTCATTGACTATCTGCTGGTGCCTGAACCACATCGTATAATGTTAAGTAGTAACAACTATGACGCTATCAGCTAACTCCCAAGAGAGCACAGAATTCATTTTAGGAAACCAGTTTCATAAGTTCTTCAGCAAATTTGCATTTATCATCTTATCACGAATGCAAAGTGCTCTGTATATGCAGATGTTTATGCAACTCACCATTCTGCTGTTCTAGATGGGCACTGCTCACCAGGACGGATGGTCAAAAGCGAACGTCACACATGCTCATCTGCAGATAAGTACTGGCCTCAGATCCTGTGGTGATTGGTCTTTAGGTCAACACCCCTTCATCCTCCTCCCTCTTCAGTGGTAGTCCACTGACCTGGGACAAGTTATCGCCACTTGACTCAGAACATTACCTGTAGTGACAAAAATGGTCTCAGATCAGAGTAAATGGGCAGTTGAGAAACCCTGCTGCTGTCAGCTTTCCAAGTCTGTATTGATCTATTGTCTTCCCTCGGCTGTTTAACTATCAAAGAGCAGTGTCTGAGCTGGTGCTTATGTGCACCACTTTGTCCGTCCAAGGCCAAACTGAGGGTGAAAGGACAAAAAGGAGAACATTACTTGGTACCAAACCAATGAAACGGCATTGTAAAGCAACAGTTCAGCAAAACCCTGCCACCAAGATTATAGTTAATCAGAAAAGAACCTGAATAAATGTATGAAAAATGGTATGGTCAAAATTTCTGGGGTTGCTGTGTTAAGCTATGCAATGAAGTACGCAATGTATGTCATACAGCATCAGAACCCACAGAAGCAACAAAACTGACCTAAAGAAGCCTTCTGACCTAAAATGATCATGAGTTATTGTTCCTGGAATATGACATAATATGCCTTATCCACTGCATCTATCAGACTTTCACACTTTTATTTTTTTTAATCCTCTTTTGCGTTTCGGTCCACCACTGTTCTCTTACTACAATACCCAGCATGCATCACACAAGCACATCATACAACGGATCAAGGTGTAAAATACAGGGGGCCCCTAGTTTTTACTTTTGGATCTCCTGAAAGCCATAAATTCAAAATTTTGGACGATCCCTGAAAAACATATCATGACATTATGCTGCTATTGTTTAGCAGCTTCATTCCTAGCCTGAGCTTCTGTCCTTCATGACTGATTAGAGCTGCAGCACTGGTCTACCTCAAGGTGGCGCTGTAGCAGATTCGTTCATTGGTTCTTCATAGCCTATCAACTTTGATCTTTATATATATAATATATCGTAGTACATAACATCTGATAACATGCCCAGTTTTCCCCAGAGATTCCAAGAGACTTGTGGAAAGAGTGAATTGTTACTCGTTTCTTAAACTTAACCCCTTAAAAACCTAGGACCCACTGGTGAGTCTACAGTGTTACTACACATGTCTTTAACCTAAGAATAGCTCAGATAATGAGTGGATGACCTCATTACTAAACTAGAAAAGAGCATTTCCAGAAGGAGTATTATTGAACCAAATATTCTGTTGTCATTGAAGTGCTGCGAGTGAGCAACACTGGATTAGTAAGCCAGCCCAGGACCCTGCAACCATTAAAGAAATACTAGCATAGCCACAGATGTTTCGGCAAATAAGCTCGAATATGATATTCAGCTTCCCAACTGAGTTTCCCAGCTTCCAGAGTTCCTCCGACCTTCAAGATAGATCACCTGGAAGGGGTTTTCTTGGTCTTTAAACAGGAAAACCTCAAAGACAATACTGTGGCACTGCTATAGGAGGTAAATGGACATACCAACAGATATAGGCTGGTAATGATTAGTCCATTCTGGCCAGAGTGTCCCTTCAATAACTCAGAAGTCAGATTCTCAGAAGTTGTTGCTTCCGACTTCCGGTCTACATGCATTTCCCTTATTAATTCTGCTCAGATAAACAAGGATCCCTGCAGCAAAGCCATGTTTCTATGGCAAGCTACAGAAGTAAATAAGCATCATAAGAGGACTTAAATAAATGCTGGGTTCCCGCATTTCCTTAATAATAAACAACAAACGATGCTAAAAACTTAACTGAAAATGAATGCAGTAGGAATATGTGCCTTTATCATAACAGTGACTGACCTTGGAAAAGGTGGGGCTTCTAAGCTGAAAAGACCAGTACAGACCAGCATGATCTCCATCCTGGAATTCTAAGCTGGTCTACGCAGAACATATGCTGGTTTTGATGGTCAACAGCCATGCTGGACTAAACTGTTTTTTCTAACAGGGTTGTCCATGTTTCTCACTGGGAATTCCTTAAATGACTGCACATTTCCAGTTCAGTGGCTGTATTTCCATGAGTTCTGAGTACAAAGGAATGAAGCATAACTGCTGGTAATACCCTGCTAGAAAAAAAAACTAGCATAGTTCAGCATTGCTGAAAACCAGCATATGCCGCGTTCTGATGCTGGTATCCTGGTTAACCAGCAAAGTCCATGCTGGGTGACCAGCTAAACCAGCACCTGACCAGCACAGACCAGCATATACCTGCTTGAACTGCATGGAAGCCACATTAGCCTTGTAGCTCCATGCAAAACTAACGAGGCAAGTTTTCAAAGCCTTCCTGCAGGACTCGCCATACATATCTCTTTAGAACTCTTGACTTTCACTTGCTTCATACTTTCTCTAATAAATCATGCTCCAGACAGTGCACAACTTGGGCAATAGAGGGAGCTACATTACCAGCACCTGTACAGCAGCTGCATTTATGAGAACAGAGTTGGTTTGCTGGAAGCTGCTCTTTCTGCTAATGGTGATAACCATGATGCTAGCTGAAGATCAGGCTCTAGATTAGTGTTCTCCAGAGCTACTTGCAGAGCTACTTTCCAGCATTTAGTTCCAACCTGTATCCAGTAAGCTGCCCCACCCCCTTGCTTAACTCTAATACATCTGATCTCCACCTAATTTGGGTTCAGTTAAGCACATCAAACTTGGCGTGGTTGGAACTCGGCAAGGAGAAACTAGTTCAACAAGAGGATAATTTGAGAGTCAACAAATCACATGAAAACCTGCTAGCAAACAAGCATCAGGATTATCCATAAGCAATTCAGATATATTTCCTGCTGCAAGCTACTGTGAAACAGCTGGACTCCAGACAGTAATATGGTTATTAGCATAGAAAAAGGTGTTTGACTAAATGATTTTTTATGAGTTTTATGCTCCTGCAGAGTTGTACTGCAGCTTTTCACAGACCCACATGATTCTCACGTTCACACATCCTGCGTTGAGCTGTATTGGCTGATCTAGGTGTCAATTAGTATGTTATCAAATGGACTTCTGGATTTTCCACAAAGCTCTGCATAATTAAATCTGTTTACATAATATGTAAACAGAGTCAATCAAAGTAGTTTACCGTTTTACCGACTGAGAATATCACAGTTGTAACGATAGGAACCAAACGTCTTTTAATGCCAAGCTTTTAATGACCAATGACTAATGATAAAAATGGAGTAATTACGCAAAATGGCTATGAATAAGATTGATCATCAGTATCCGAAGTCTATGAGGCCGTGTTGTATGCTTTTTTGAGATAAGGCTTTAATCTAAAACGTATTTTTAAAACCCATTCATGGGAAAGAGATGCACGCAGCACATCAAAATAGTTTCCAAATAAAGTGTTTTTTTCAGATGTGCCACTGTTTCAGCCTTATCAACATTACATACAAAACCTCAGACGTGTAGGTTTACTGGTGGTTTTAAAGAGTAAACAAAATGGCTATATTTGCGCTGTAGACGTCTTAATGCTGGTTCCTATGGCCACCACTGTGAAGAAAGCTGAGTAGATTTCACTACAGTGAACCATTTTACATCAAACCACTCTAATTTGCTAAAAGTGAAATGTAAAAATATTTTTTTTTAAATTACTGCTTGGTATTCGGGGTGGGGGGGGGGGCGGGGTTCCATGTTGTCTGGCTGCTAACTCACTTGCCATAACAGTGCTAGTGCTTTAATGACAGCAGAATGTCTCTCCTGGAAATGCTCTTTTCTGCTTTGGTAATGGGTCCTACACACATTAACTGAGATCCTACACGTCTCCTATTAGGTTTGAGAAATGAGTAACAGTTCACTCTTTCCACCAGATTTTTTTTTGCAGATATGCTACAGCACATGGTAAAGTCTTTCAGAGGTGTCCCAGGCATAGTTACAGTTGCTAGGCTATGAATAGTCTTGCATTGCCAGACTCTCTAGGGAGAATCTAGTACCTTTCGCTGCTTAACGTGGCCAAGAACGCCTACTACACCAGGAACAGGAGATTCAACTGACATGCAATACAGCCAATCACAAGCAGGCAGATGGGGATGACGAATAGAAGGAGGCAATCGCAACGTAAACAGTCCCTCTGGAAACACAGCAGTACATGATGAGCGGAGTGTCTGTAGCTGAGACAACTGTCCACTAGGACTGAACTTAGCTGGAACGAACTTAGCTGGAACAAAAAGCTTTGCTTCACATCGGACCAGTGCCAAACCATACCTGGCAGTACAGTGGAAGTGCAGAAAGCCAGTCAGAATACAACTGGCAGAATCCTGATGGTGTGGCCAGGTTAACACACTAAAGATATCAGACTCTCTGCCTGTGTACATGTGGCTGAGACAAGGCTATGAAGTACTTCACTTCCACAGGTGTATTTGCTACAGTGCCACCTGGAGGCAGACGTGAGCGCATAGGAACCGTCAAATGTTTGTGAAATTGACCAGGGTTGTTCAAACTATGACCCTGTGGGCACAACTGGGCCCACTGACACTTTGTTTTGCAGGCCAAAAGACACAAACTCTGACATTGGTAGGAGGTTTACACAGCTGATTCCACTCCTATAGAATAACTGAAGGAGTTGTCTTGTTTTTATAGGGTTCCTTGTCTAACAACAGATTGCATTACAGCCAACTGGCTCGAAGTGTTTGTGCACCTGTAAAGCTGGGAATGAGGGCGGTTGCAGGTCATCACATGTTTGTGATCTCAGTTGCTTAATAGATACTTATGGTAGCATGAGAAATCTGGGTTTGCGAAGAAAATGCTTTCCGGTGTGTTGGAACTCGTGTCTTCGGTTCCTTAGTGAATGCATAGTTCTAGCAAGATGGACCTTCAGCAAGAACAACCAGTTGTGTTTTCTTAAAGAACCTTTCAATGTATGGGTCTTTTAGCGAATGCACAGTTCTAGCAAGATGACCCTTTAGCAAGAACAAACACTTTTGGTTTCTTAAAGAACCTTTCAATGGGGGGTCTTTTAGTGAATGGGTGGCTCTAGTGAGATGGTCCTTTAGCAAGAAGAACCACTTTTGGTTTCTTAAAGAACCTTTCAATGGGTGGTCTTTTAGTGAATGGGTGGCTCTAGTGAGATGGTCCTTTAGCAAGAAGAACCACTTTTGGTTTCTTAAAGAACCTTTCAATGGGTGGTCTTTTAGTGAATGGGTGGCTCTAGTGAGATGGTCCTTTAGCAAGNGATGGTTCTAGCAAGATGGTTGTTTAGCAAGAACAAACACTTTTGGTTTCTTAAAAAAAAATTAATGAAAGTTCCTAAAGGAAAGTTTTCTAATGAAGCTTTCTTAAAGAATCTCTCAAAGACCCCTCTGTGGCACCTTTTTAAAGAATGTAATGTAAAGGGATTTCCAAGAATCAAACCCGCAAGCCGAGATTCATTGAGATTCATTGTCCATAATGTACAGTGCTGTGCAAAAGTCCATTTGTTGGATTTCCAGCTGAAAAAGACATTTGAGGGCAAATAATTAATTCATTAAATAAACCACTTGCATATGTCCTATCCTGGAGTTTGAAAAAGAGAACGTGGGACAGTTGAGAAGTTGTTTCTGACAAAAATAAGAACATTTCCAAAGAGGCTACTCAACTTCACTGTACGTGTTTGGGATTACTGGATCATGAGTAACTGAGCTTTGGAAGGTCCATCATGAAAGGAATTCCTGAAAACCTGAAAGGGTTAGGGTTAGTCTCTCAAAAATAATGGAAGTGTGGACACACTAAATACAGAAAAACATTTCTTTTCATTTGTTCAGGACTGTATGCTTGTACTGCTGGGTTTAGCTAAACGGCTGAATCTGCTCATTCGGTTGACGCTTACAAATACAAACTGCAGTTCAATGGGGAAAATGTCTTCTCCAATCCTTTTGGAGAATACTTCTCCTAGACAGGCTCTTCACTTACATAGAACAAGTGAAAGTATACCAGTAATGCAGTGGCTCAGCGACTTGCCGTCATGTGTGCCACCACCAGTGTCACGTCTAACTGTCCATAAGGGTATCTGAGGTGAGACAGTCAGGCTGCGTTTAAAGATGAGGGCCAAAGAGCAAAAATAGCACCCGGCCTGAACTGCATAGCTGCCCGCACACACACGTTCAACAGTCCAGGTCAAGTTAAAAGATACATGTGACACTCCCCCTAACCTTTAAAGCTGTTATGAACCTGGTATCTTTAGCATGTGAAGTTTGACTTTTGAGTTGACCCACTGGTCACAATAACAACTTCTGACAGTCTTTTCGGGCCAAACAGGGTGTGCATGTAGGTGCATGTGTATAGTAGCCTACAGTAATCTACATTGTGGAGCCCACACCCAGTTAGAACACACACCTACCACGTAATGACCTCTCCTCTTGAGAGCATTTCTGTTTGTCTGCTGTTAATAATTGTCTTGGCCGGAGAGCTGCAGTCACTGCAGCATCTAATTAAAAGGGCCATCGCTGCATCTGTGATAAAACTAGACTCTTGAGGAATCGGATATTCAGATATCCAGATATCCAGTTGATCCTTTGCCCTAATGAGGAGCAAAGCTATGCAGCACTGAAGCCTCCATTAAGAAAAACTGAGATATCTCTTAACTTAACTGCAGTGGCAAACCGGGACTATCAGGTCATAAACGTCAAAACCCATTATAAAGAAAAGCTCCTCCTCTGCAATAATGCTGATTTCTGCTACATACTTTTAATAGCATTAGTAGCACTAAGCTAACAGCAAATGCTGTTAACCTTTTGACTGTTCTAGTCCTGTAGGCATAAATTAGTGTGTGTGTATATATATATATATATA
>JAVGWN010003163.1:0-10514 GCA_034552555.1 Semaprochilodus insignis | reverse complement strand
TTGCCGTCATGTATGTAATTACTGTGCAAAATCAAGAAAATCCTTCAAAGCTATTTATTTAATCTTGAGTGTGTTTTTGCCAGTATAAATTCTATATAACATTAGAGTATATGCAAAATACACCGCACTCCAGCTGTTGTTTTCAGTTCCCTCAGCAGCACTTGATTGAGTTTAATGAAGGATACGATTTTCTGTCTTACATTCTCTATACATGTATAAATTGCCGTCTCTCTGTGTGTGTGTGCGTGTGTGTGTGTGTGTGTGTGTGTGTGTAGGTGCGGATCTGTCGGACTATTTTAACTACGGTTTTAATGAAGAGACATGGAAGGCGTACTGTGAGAAGCAGAGAAGGCTTCAGCTGGGGCTGGACCCCTGTCTTCCTCCCAGTTTTGAGAACAAAATCACAGTATGTTTATGAATATATGTATTTCCGATGTTGGCTGGCTAATTTTCGCTCAGTCCAGCGGTTACTCTGTGCACACACAGAATGGACATCATACTATGTACACACAGCCATTTATTTGATTTTTGAGCAGTATATTGAAATTATTGTACCATTAAAGTACCAGTGTGTTAACCTCTGGTGGTGAAGCATATTGCAAACTACACACCACCCTCCCCTCCCTCCGCTAGAACCTACAGTGTGTTATGACCGGTATTAGGACCACCCAGTTTACATGGAGAGGAGAGAAATATGGTGAAATTATTGTACTAAAACACAATATTTCACCCAGGACTACAAAAACTCTACAGCTAGTGAACCCTGAGGAGATATTCACCGAATCTGACATAAAATTGGATTGGATTAAAATCACATACTGCACCTTTAATACAATTAATCTGTCGGCCCTAAACTACAGCTGTAATATGTCTATTGCTTTTCTGCTGCCGGGTTAATAATGAATCTTATTTTATGCGTCTTTCAGGTCCAGCAGGGTAGAACGGTCAGTTTGGAAAAGGACCCTGAAAACTCAGCGGTCAAACTGGATTTCAAGGCTGACTTGTCTACGCAGGTTATGACGGCGTCCAGCAGACTGAAAGCTGGACCTCCACCCAACAGGTGTTTCAGAAAAACAGCACACTACAGACACTACAGACACAAAAGTGGAAACAAGCAGTTACTTTAGTTTTGGTCCTTCATTCCAATGTAAGTACATAATTAGATAGTTATTTGTATAATGACTTGTATTAGCTTTTCATTTAAATTCAGCTTTGAGTCTGCACGTCTGACCTTTTTTTGTTTTGATGTCGAGTGATCACAAAAAAGCTGTCAAAAATGTAAAGGAATTTTATAGGGACAAAAATACAAAATTTTGTCCGAAGCCAAAAACAAACAAAATGAAACATTTGGCCAAAGACCGAATACCGAACACAGTGTTTTATATATTCTGCATAAATTAAATAAGCTAAATCCCAGATAGCAAGCAGATGTACGCCACATCTGACTGTGGCAATTCTGGCTCACTGTCAGCACTGGCACTGGCTACCGGGAGCGGTTCACCCAAGTGCCGTCAACCCATCCGGCAAGTGGGCCAGATGAAAATGGGGCATGTGGGCCAGATTTGGGCCAAAACTGTTTTGCTGTCTGGGATATATAGCCGTCTTAGTTTTCGTGGTTCACTCCACGCCTGAAAACTCGGCTCTGTTTTCTGTTTAAGAAGGATGCGGGCATGTGCACCGAGACCGAGCGTGTGAGAAAAACCCGAGAAGCTGCTGTCTGTCTGCCTCGCTGCAGCGGCTCTGTTCTGTTCTTCACTCTTTCTGGAGGATCCGTTTGGCTGGAATGCTTGAAACTGAATAACACTCTGGGTTACTTGTACATCCGGAAACCAGAAAAAGTTAACAGCGTCGTTAAAACGTCATTGTTGAGTATAAATTATTCGGTCTTTTCACTTTTTCACCGAAAGTGTTTTTATTCGGGCCGAATAATTTCGGTTGCCAAACATTCAGTGCATCCCTCGAATTTTACATGAATTTTTTTACAATACATTTTCATCAAGTTAAACTCCCAGTGAAATATCTCCTCTTCCACTCTGAGACCATGTCTGTGGTACAGATTTAAGGATTAGAATCTGCACTCCCCATTTGATTCAGTGAGCAATAAGTCGATTATCTGCATAGAATAAGCGGTTTGTATATGTATTTGTTTACATCTTAATTTTTTAATTATGCAGATTTGTTCTGTTTATAATCCATGGAATTTTTCTCCTTTAAAAAACTGAAAGACAGCACTGGATATCCCACCTGTTCGTTTGTGTCTGACCACCTTTCATTCTTTTCTCTGCAGGAAAATGGGTGGAACGATTGATGTGATTGGTGGACAGACGGGAACCATTCGCAGAGTGGAGGGCCGAAGGAGAGAGATCCCGGAGCAGAATCCTATTCAGGTGAGTTCTGGGGATGGAGTATACTGCTAATATGATGCTGACTTGTATTAGATAGGGCTGGAATAACAGTTCTTGATTATGAGGTCCAGAAACCCAGAATTCACCACCTGCAGGATTTATAAACGCTCAGAAAAATAACCAAGTTGTTTGAGTCTGCGTGTGTCCGTATCATAAGCCCCACTCCCTCATAACTCCCTGATAAGCTGCGCTCTTATGTCTAGTTTTGATCATGTACAGCAATTTCCATGAAAGATGGTGAGACATTGAGAGACACTCGGAAGAGCATATTCTGTTTCGGCTAATTAATTAAAATTAAAATACCATTAAAGGAGCAATATGTAAACCTAGTGGTGTGGTTGCATATTGCAACCTACTGTCAAGGACAAAGAACCCGGACCGACGTGTGCAGAGCTAAAAGTCAAACAGTCGAGCAGCATAACAAAGCAGCAACACACAAACTAACATGAGGGAGGAGAGCAAAGCCAGAGTCATGAAATGAGCTGGAGGTCAGAGCCAGGAGGGGAAGTCAGCGAGGCTCCCTAAGCAAAGGGAAGAGACTGAGAGAATAATCAGAGGACGAACAGAGATCAAAAAGCCAGGTGACGAACTAGATCGAAGCCAAGAGGGAATAAGGAAGAGTCAGAGAACGAAAAGGGGTCAGAACCAGAGTAGACAAACAAGACAGAACCGCTCAGTATTGCAAACAAAGGGTTTGGCAAAACTCCACAAAGAGGAAGTGTTTGGGTGAAGCTTATATGCTAGAGTCTGATTGGAGTCAGCTGGGCTAAAACTCAGCAGACCTAGAGCGGAGCTGATTGGACGGCTGAGGAGATGTGGGTGTGACGTCATCGAGCGATGTCCTCTGGGAAGTTGAGTCCAGGGGAGCCGGGAAAACCCGGAAGCGTGACACTTACTCAACACCCACCTTTCACATAATATGCACATCGACTGCTTCACGACAGCTGAACTCTGCATGCTGCTTGCGCTTTTAATGGATTCATTAATGGATTGACTCTAATGCTGCTCGCATGAACCACCGAGTGTACTGATGAAGTAAGAGCCTGGTTCTGTTTAAGCTCAGTAGTTTATTTGCTTATCTAGAACATGGCTGATCAGCTAACTAACAGGCTAAAAGACAGCAAACATGCTAAACGACTCCTTTATTAATATCACAGGCTTGAATGAAAGTACTGAAGATGTGTCTAAAGTCTAAAGAGCGTCACTTGACACTTCAAACGTCAGTCAGAAGTAGCATCAAACCCAGGCAGAACCTCAAACTGACTAAACCCAAAACTGCCAGTTCCAGCATCTACAGGCAAACAGTGTGCTCTGTGGAGCACGGATGTGGCTGATTCGACAGTTTTTAGGGCTTGTTGGGCTGCAGGAGCCAGTATTTAAATTCCTACGTAGT
Source organism: Semaprochilodus insignis (assembly GCA_034552555.1). Lineage (NCBI taxonomy): Eukaryota > Metazoa > Chordata > Actinopteri > Characiformes > Prochilodontidae > Semaprochilodus > Semaprochilodus insignis. The sequence continues at coordinate 6,716 of JAVGWN010003163.1, read as the reverse complement.
GCAGTATGTAGGGAGCAGGAATGTGTTTGAGATCCAGCCCCAGTGTGGGAGGAGGGGCCCACTGGATTGGTGCTCTATAAGACTCATGATGGTAATTTGGTGATAATGAATGTATAAAGTGAGGTTTAACCTGAAATAGATGTTCATTATTATACAACACAAAGTTAATAAGTACATTAAATGACTGAAATGTACAGTGATGGGAAACCAAACCTTCTCCTCAGTCACCAGTCTGTGTTTGTTTAGCAGTGATTTCGTACTCTAAAGCGCTCAGCATACTTCAAGCAAAACAAAGTTCGAGAGGGTTGCGCGAAGACAGAACTGCCCCTGCGAGTTTACAAGCTTGCATGCTTTCTTCGGTTTCGTTTTGCCAGTCGTGTACACTTCACTACTGCAGGGACGTCTCATAATAAGTTCCATAACTACAACAATACACTTCCATCACAGTTCTAGCTATAAAGAGGTGCGAGTCAGAGTGTAACTGCTGCACCGTTTAAGGTGGAACAGTAAAATTGGAACAAGAAGCGTGAAGGTGAAGCCCTAAGACAGCTCTGGAAAAATATGAGAGACCACCTGAAAATGATCAGTGTCTCTAGTTGTACAGTTTCTGGGTTTGTGTTGGACCAAAATGAGCGGTTCTGTTTGATTCTATACACTACTGGAAACACGTCTCCCAAATTCCAGATCAAATATTGTATTTAGATCTGTTTATTTAGAAAATCACTAATGACCCTCCAGAAGCCTGTTTTAGAACCATGCTCGCTGTGCATTTCACCCCAGCCACCGCTCGCCAGTCTCTCTGTAGGTCACTTGAGGTCATATCACGGTGGTTAAGTGACATTGGAATGAGGTGGCGCTCATCACGGTCAGTAGAGAGTGGTTTTGGCCCTCTGCCAGTCTGTAGCTGTGTTGTCCTGTGTGTTTGCTGCTTGACCTTGTTCTTATGAACCAGACGCTCACTGTATCTGCCAGTAAAGCTAGAACCCAACCTTCTGTTCCTCACTAAGAACCTGCTGTACATGTGGAGATGCTGATTTAAGAAGAACCTGGAGTGGGCTCTTATTTATTTCCAGAGCTGTATATATATTTATCTTAGATGCAGATCTAATGTATGTAGTGCTGTTTTATGGAAAACCACTCACATGTATTCATTTGTAGTAGGTGTTCGCTCCCTTCTTTCTGTCTCCCGTTCTCTGTCCATCTCTCTTTCTCTCTCTCGCTCTCTTTCCCGTCGGGAGTGCTCCCAGTGTCCTCCTCCTCCTCCTCCTCCTCCTCCTCCTGGGCTCTTCTCCATCACTCCACCCCACTGCATGTGTGAGGAGGAGACCGCAGGATAGCTGATGAAGTTCGGCTCTGTGAAACACGATAACCTCTGCAATGAGCCGACGCTGCTGTGGCATTCAAACACGTTTCAAACACATCAAAAGTGGGGACGCAAATACACACAAGCATCTTTTCTTTGCCGGTTTCCAACAACACACACAGACCAGCGACTTTATTAAGTGCACCTTGTATCTTCACTTACTGTCCATTTTATCAGATCCACTCTGTAGTTGTACAGTTCCAGACTGTGGTCCATCTGTTTCTCTGCATGCTTTGTTACCCTGTTCTTCAATGGTCAGGACCCCCACAGGACCACCACAGAGCAGGTATTATGTGGGTGGTGGATCATTCTCAGCACTGCAGTGACACTGACGTGGTGGTGGTGTGTTAGGGTGTGTGGTGCTGGTGTGAGTGGATCAGACACAGCAGTGCTGCTGGAGTGTTTAAACACTGTGTCCACTCACTGTCCACTCTATTAGACGCTTGCTGGTCCACCTTGTAGATGTACAGTCAGAGGCGATAGCTCATCTGCTGCTGCGGAGTTTGTGTTGGTCATCCTCTAGTCCTTCATCAGTGGTCACAAGACGCTGTTGGCTGGTGGACTATTCTCGGCCCAGCAGTGACACTGAGGTGTTTAAACGCTCCAGCAGCGCTGCTGTGTCTGATCCACTCACACCAGCACAACACACACTAACACACCACCACCACGTCAGTGTGAGAGTGATGGAGAAGCTTTACAGAAGGGCAGAATGACCCCAGAGCCCCTTGGCGGGCAGTTATTGTTAGTGTGAGGGATTTCATTAATCATTACCTCCACTGCTGTATCCAAAGGGAGGGGGTGCTCTGTTAGCAAAGCCTGAGGATGGACATCGACTGCAAAGGAAAAAGAGATTTTGGCAGATGCACAGTGCACAGATCACACTGCACTTAAATAAAAAGAAAAAACTAAATAATTAATAGTAAATAGTAATAATTTATAGTAGATACTGAATCATTTGTGGTAGATATATAGTACATAATAAGATAGTAGATCATAGGAGAAGCTTAAAGGCTCATAAAAGCTACTTTGTAATTCATAGTATTTACTGAATAATTTTAAGTTTTAAGTTCTAAGATTAATACATGGATAATATTTGAATAATAAATGAAGTAATGTGTTGTTTGAGTGCTTTTTTTTAATTTACTGAAGTATGCAGCTGTAAAGTCAGGCTAAAATATACAGCACAGAAAAGTAAAACAAAACGTCAGTATATACGGTGGGAGTCTTTCTGGGTTTCAAGGGTCTGTACACCTGTATTAGTAGTGAACAGTGAAGTGCTGTGAAATAGTAATAAAAAAAATCATATCTTAAAACATTTCAGAGATTATTTTTATTACTTTTGATTTAATAACTGAGATTAAAAGCACTGTATAAAACAGATGATGATGATGATGGTGGTGGTTATTAGTATTATTATTATTATTATTATTATGTCCCCACAGTTACTGACCTGTTGACAGGTGGCATCATTAGGTTTGGTGGAGGGATGAGAGGCGGAGGGAATAAACCTGGAGATGGGAAAACAAAGCAGCTCGGTTGTGATGTCAGTCAGACCTCTGAGCTCTGTTTAATAAACCATGAGGAGAGTTATTGCTCCTCTACGTCTAATGCTTGGCTGATGTTCGGCATTAGTCACATACATCACGTTGATACAGACATACAACCATTTCCATTGAAAAGTCGGATCAGCTGAAGTTAAAATCAAACCTCTAACGCTGAAGGCGTTCGGTTTCACAGAGAACATCCGAAATTCTTTTTTTTACCTTTTGACTGTTATTTTGATCTGGATGCTCACCTGGTAGAGCAGGTGGAGGAATACCTGTGGAAGAAATATCATGTCCGTGATCTCCATCTTCTCGTTATCATCACACTACACACACTATACGGTATTTCAGAGTCCAAAGTATTTTTGGTGGAAAATCAGCAATTAATTATAAATTAATAATTAATTAATTATTTGATTGATTTGTTATGAATTAATAATGAACTAATTAATTATTTGATTGACTTGTTATGAATTAATAATTAATTGCGGATTGGTATTTATATAATTATCTGATCTACAGTTGTGTACGAAAGGTTTAGGCACCCCTGGTCAAATTCCATGTTGTTGTTGATTTTGAACACATCCTCTACAGAGACACACGTCTACACACGTTAAAACACAATTACTGTTTATTAACTGAACTTAATATATATTAATATATTAAAATATAACCAGCACACATTTTATACTGTGTCTTTCTTCCACAATTTGTTAAATTGAGCAAATACATTTCATGTAACAACTGTCTGCGGGGGAACTTGTGGAGGGGATGTCTGGTTCCCACCCCGTCTTGAACAGAACGTTTCATACCAAACCACTGAATTACTTTGTTTAACCACTTAACCATGTAATTATGCAGTCATTTTGAAAAATCTGAATTTACCTTAAAGTACGCTCCCTGCAGATTGTGTTCACTTATTTTCACCTAGAAATTCAACCAGACATGGAACTTCTCCATGTGACCATATGTAAAGATCATAAGTCGGCTAGCATTAGCAGAGGTTAAACCCATCTCACAGCACTTCATAAATGGAATATAGCGTGTACGTATTGTAAAATTTGTGCTGTGGAATGATTAAAATAATGAATCATTAAGAATCATAATTGCGTGTATTATTATTAACTGCATCTGTTAAATTTGCTCTATTTGACTCTAAAGTTATTGTGATACTGTATGTGACCATACAATGACATATGGTGTATATGGTCAATAGTTGTAGAACACTGACCAGCTGCATGTTTAATCATAAAGAGAGTAAAATTAGTCCTGTTCAGCTGGATTTAGTTCAACACAGTACGTACAAATACTGAATATAAATTACTGTAGTCACAATTTTGACAGTGCATTTTAACATAGCTCTACTGATTCTTTTTTCTCGATCATGAAATACTGTGTACTGTTCATTTTGTTTCAAATATCAAAATATTATGTTTTATCTTCCACCTCTAGCTTGATTATAATGCCTTTACGGTATGATAACACTATTTTCATTGTTAACATGTAGCCCAATAACATGTAAATATGACTTATATCTGTAAACATTACAAAATAAATACATAAGTAATTAAAAACTGGTTGTGTCGGGTTATTAAGAGCTTCTTTTAGCTCATTAACTTCATTAATGTTAACATTAATACTACCTGATGTTTAATATCAACACAGCCCAGCACTACTGAACCGGGTGGGATGATTTTTTACCTGGAGGCTGCATGGGCGGGGGCATGCCGGAGACCGGGGGTGGGCGATGCAGAAAGTGTGGAGGTGGAACTCCTATAGGAGGGAGGGGAGGCGGGGCTGTGGGCGGAGTCAGAGGCTGTGTCTTGTTGCCATGATCACCAAGGACCTGCAAGACATCCAAGAATTCCATTTTCCAACACATTTATGGGCTGAACAGAGGAGTCACTTGAAATGCTCCACTGGAAAAGCTTAAAGGCGGAATTCCAGAATGATTTGTTGTACAGAATTTCTGCATAATTAAACGGTTGAGGTGTAAACAAAGTCACTCAGAGAGGTGAGATTCTCTGTTTCTCTGGAATGAAGCATTTCACACCACTTCACTCGGAATGACTCGGAATGTTTACATCTTAACTGTTTAATTATACAGAAATTCTGAAACCCTGAATACAATAAATGGAATTCCGCTATACGTTGAACTTACGAAGTCTTCATTATCATAGTCATTAATTAGCATCATCACACCTGCGGTGTCAGGTCCACTGTCAGATCAGGAAACAACCGCATTCTGAATAGCGGCTCTCAGTTAATGAATAGGACTGAGAACATGCTGTCAGCAACCACCTCAGACAAAAGGGACCTGCATTTACATCTCTGTGGTGAACTGTTCCTTTGAATGGGGTGTACTGTAGAGCAGGCGTGCCCAACGCAGCAAACACAAAAGACTTTAAAGAGTTAACCGGCCTGATCTTTTCAAATACAAGCAGATAATGAAGGAATGAGCCACGAGAGGCTGTACGTTACTGCAGTTTTATAACAGGGAAAGTTTGGGCTGTGTCTAAAACCTCCTTCCCCATGCTAAAATCACAGTACAGCGTGGCCTACTGGCAAATTGTTAGGACATAATTTAAGTTATTAATAATAATCAACAATCGACACGTATTTCATCAGAAAACTTAGCTCCTTTAAGGCCTCAGCTCCTTTAATTTGCCGAAAATTCTGCCAAACAATGTACAGTAACTGTGGAGAATATGAACAACACCCGCATAGATTGTGTGGAGGCTTTGCTTGCCGTGTTATAAACATGGCAGCTGGCTGAATTCTGCACTTGCCATGTGTCACATGGGACAAGACGAGGAGGCAGGATGCAAGTGCAAGTCTTTAATAGGATCAAATGAGAACAAAACCAAAGAAACCAAAGACACTAGCACACTAAGAAACGACAGGGTTACAAAAACAACTGACATGGAGACAAGACAAAACACCAAGCCAGAACAAAGGGAGTATAAATGAACAAGGACTAACAAGGAACACCTGGGAAGGGGCGGAGCTACAAACTAAGGACAGGTGAGGGGCCTGACAAGAGGGCGGAGACAGGAGGAGCAATAACCAAAACAAGCAGAAGCACATGGGACAGGACAACAAAAGGCACATGGACGTGACAAGAGAAAAAAGACAGAAACAGAAAACCAGAGAAAACGGAGACAAACAGAGACAAGACAAGGCGTGACACCATGAAGGACGATTCTGAGAAGCTTTGTATTCCGAGAGCGTGGTCAGAGAGTCGTTTCAGTGTGTAGACACATTCGTTAAATACACAGCGAACACTTCCTAAATATAAGACATTATGTGTATTAACTAGCAGCAGCACCAAAACAGTTATCATATACAGCTCCGGAAATAAATAAGAGCCCACTCCAGTTTCTTCTTAAATCAGCATCTCCACATGTACAGCAGGTTCTTAGTGAGGAACAGAAGGTCGGGTTCTAGCTTTACTGGCAGATACAGTGAGCGTCTGGTTCATAAGAACAAGGTCAAGCAGCAAACACACAGGACAACACAGCTACAGACTGGCAGAGGGCCAAAATCACTCTCTACTGACCGTGATGAGCGCCACCTCATTCCAATCTCACTTAACCACCGTAAGATGACCTCAAGTGGCCTACAGAGAGACTGGCGAGCGGTGGCTGGGGTGAAACGCACAGCGAGCATGGTTCTAAAAACAGGCTTCTGGAGGGTCATTAGTGATTTTCTAAATAAACAGATCTAAATACAATATTTGATCTGGAATTTGGGAGACGTGTTTCCAGTAGGGTATAGAATCAAACAGAACTGCTCATTTTGGTCCAACA
>JAVGWN010003161.1:0-10515 GCA_034552555.1 Semaprochilodus insignis | reverse complement strand
AGAGAGAGAGAGAGAGAGAGAGAGAGAGAGAGAGAGAGAGAGAGATGGATGGTGAGTTGTGAGCTGGAACGCGCATTCATTTTTTGAGGGGCTGGTAGACGGATGCGTTGGGGTCCAGGCCAGAGGGGCTGGTGTCCATGAACTTTGAGGAGTAGTGAGGAGTGACCGGGTTCATGTTGCTGGTATCTGCTGAATAAGCGATACTGGGCATGACGGCCATCACCTCGGCGATCTTCTGTTTCAGGTCTTTTATCTCTTGGTCTTTCTGCAGGATCTGACCTGAATGCAGAAGAGGAACATGCATCAGGTTTCTGTACCAAGCAGATGGTCAGAAAGCTACTTCACTCAAACACTACAACAAAGATCCGCATTCATGCAGAATGCCGAGCTCAGTTGTCTGAAGAACGCTGTGGTTTGAAAAATGCCACAGAAAAAAAGAGAACTGTTAATGCTGGATACCTTACGTGCTTTTAAATAGTTCTACATGGATCTTTGTGGGAACATGAAGATCTTTTTCTTTAAAAGGACAGAAAACCTCACTGCTGCTTAGTTTAATTTTGGCAGCCACTTGCGTTTGTGTAGTTTGCTGTACTAAAAACAGTCCTAATTATTTTTCCAACCTCTTTTTTTCCCCCTTACAACTAAAGCACCATTATGTAACAGTATAACCTTAAAATAGCTGCTTCAAAATCATTTTGATGGCTTATAGGGAGAATGGCGTTCTTGTCAAATACCACTCCAGGTCCTGGAATGTCTGCTATAGCACTATGCAACCAAAGAGGAGCCGGCACGAGACCTCTTACGAGACCGTACCATGTCACATCAACAACTACAGGTTTTCAGCTATAGAAGAAACTAGCTCAGTATTCCCAGTAAGGACATTATGGCTGAGAAGAGAACAAAGAAAACGGTGCTGGAGAAAGTGTAGAAGAGAAAATGATGGAGTGACTAAGTAAGAGTAACAAGGGAAAGCAACAAAAGTCCCTGCCAAAGTTATTTATGAAAGACTGCAACGTTGGCTGTAACCTTATCTGTGTCATCCCTGTCTCACAGAGCTTTGTAGTTCTTCCAGATGCCAAACCTTTGTCATGTTTCAGGCTAGCATGCAAAGAAAAATTCATTTCACGCCAAAAGGTTTGGTCGGGTTTTGTCCGACTCCCCTTTGTGTAGACATGTACCATGTAGGTATATGGATGGTACAAATTAAACTTGTGATTTCATCATTTACGCTTAAAAAAGTCGTAATCACAAGTGTACACAATCGTCTATATGCCTATGACATGAGAGAGCGCGCAAAGGATTGTGAGTCTGGATCCTTCAGCTCTTCAACAAATGTGTACGTCTGTCAATTGGTTGGGGTGGGGGGGCTTCAAAGTGTGATTCGTATTTATGACAGAAGTAATTTTTAATGACAGAAGTGAAATGCACTCCACAACTGTAGAGAGAAAAAAAATATGTCGCCAATTCTCATATACTGCTACTTTAAACAGATCATTTTTTGTTATCCTTTGAGACCAATATATGTGAACTCTCTTTGTTAGTATCGGTTGCCCTGTATTATCTCTTGTTCATAAAGCAACGCAGAAATGGACCAAAGCAAACCGTGAACTTTGTAGTGAAATCTGCAGAGACGTCAGGCAGAAGAAACATGGTCACGTCACAACCAGACAAATTCAAATAGCCTATTTTTACAGCTCCGTTTCTGTATGTGGACCTTTGGACTAAAGACAGACTGGTGCGGTTTGACACTTGCTTTAATTGTAACGCATTAAACTCATCTTTGCAAAGTGAGGAAAGTTTTCCACATGGGACCTTTCAGATGTGAGTCCTTTAAAACAACCTTGCTGCATTAATAGGATTCTCTGGGATTTATGCATCTCCTGCAGCAGGATACAGACCTTGTGCGATCTCCAGCTGTCTCTTGGCATCTCCAAGAGCAGAGAAGAGGTCCAGCTTGATCCTCGTCTCAGCGCTCAGACTGTTCTCCAAGTGCTGGGTTTTATCCTGCATCGCTGACAAGGCTGACATCAACACCTCTGTGTCTTTTTCATTCTCCTTATACTTATGTAGCTCCTATAGGGAGACAAAAGCATCATATACACAGCCAGGTGTTAAAGACTTGATCAAATAGTGAGCTGTTCAAGTTCCAAGGCCATACGTTTGAAACCATCCAGATTTTCTGGAGATTGAAATCACTGAAGTGAATTTCAGTGGTGCTGTAAATATAATACGCACCTGAACTTTGAGCTCGAGGTCACGGATCTGGTCCTCTTTGACTTTTATGTCCAGCGTAAGTTTCTTACACTCAGTCTCGAGTTCAGAGATCCTCCTCCTCAGAGACTCTGTACACTCCCCTCTGAGACAGACAGACAGTTCATATAGTGCCAAAGCAAACACTTGTCCAACAATTAAAAGGGCATGTAAAAAAAAACAAACGTAAATTTGTGAGACTACAGGATTTTAAACTTCCTTAATATTTAAGATTCACAATCAGGGTGACTCCAACCACACTAAAAGTAGATTGATGTAAAGATTGGGATTATATACACACCCCACACCACAGGATAACCTGAGACTACAGGACATTCAGGATATTAAATATGCTTAACATTTATGATTCACAATCAAGACAGCCCAACTAGCCTAGGAGCAGACTGTAAGGGTAAAGATTGGGATTACAGACACCCCACACCACAGGACAACCTAGGAAGATTATCTTTTAAAAATCATCCTGATATCCCATGACTTTTTACAGCTTAATTCACCAAACCGCCTTACAGAACAACTCCAGCTAATCAGGCCTGCTGTGATACTATTTTATCAGTAACTGAAAACAGCTTTAGACTTCATACAGCAAACAGGAACACCAGGTGTGCTTGCACAGGTGGTCCATGGCTTCCTCACTCGCAGGACTTTATCTGAACCACCTCCCCTCAGACATTTGTGTCTCCATTTTGGCATAACCTGGTTGCGGCTTTAGCATGATTAACAACACTTTTAGCCTAGATGTTTCAAGCCAGTTTTGAAGTAAAAGGATTACCTGGAAGCGGCAGCTAGAGCTACGGCTCTGGCTGCTGTGGCCTCCTCCAATTTCTTGCGCTTTTTCTCCTCTGCCAGCTGCCTCTCTGCTGCTGCTCGCGCCTCTTGCTCTGCCTTAAGACGCTTTTCCAGCTGCCCCAGTGTCTGTTTATCCTTCTGCTTTGCTTGCACAGCATTATGGAGCCTAAATGCATCCACACACACAAGAAATGCTATTAAAGTTGCAACATTCAAAACATGTTATATGGGTGTTAACAAATTCATGTGACCAATACCAATCCTTCTATGATTTTTCAGCTGAACTGATCAGACAGACAGAGTTCTTACTTGTTCTGCAGCAGTTCATTTTCCTGACGGAGCTGGCTGAGCTCAGAGCGTATGCTGCGCTCCGAGCTGCCCAGGGAGCCCAGCTGGCTGCGCAGGTCCTGCTCTGTCTGCCTGCTTGCCTGCAGGTCCGCCTTCAGCTTCTTTACGTCCTGCTCCAGCCTGGTGGTTGGACACACAACAACACATGCAGTCAGCAATCTTAAAGCCACTTCATATATATGTAGATTAAGGAGTTAAAGGCAGGTAGGCCTGTTTTGACGGTGCAGGCGTTTAGACAACGGATGTTTAAATGCATGTGCTTAAAATGAGACAGGATTAAGGCTGATTGATGCTTCTGTGTCAAACCAATGCAGAGCAGTTACATTGCTGGGAAGGGGTGCATCGAGCTACAGCACAGGGTAGGCTGCTACGTGGTACGTCCGCCACGAATCATCGCAGAGCCACAAAAAACACAACTGATAAACATTTTGAAACTGACATATGATGATAAAGAAAAGAGAACCATGTCATTCACAGCTGACCTATCAAGAAATGGCAGTTTTTGTGTTATATGAATATTTTCAATGGTTTCTGGCTATAATTAATTATCATATTAACCTATCATAAAAACCTAATCAAAATGCTGCATTTCCAGATGAAAAGAAAGGAAGGTTTATATTAAAAAATAAAACAATCAAAAAAACAAACAAACCACGAAAACCACCTGACTCTCTGCAAACAAAAGGCCAAGCTCAAACAAAAGGCCGAGCTCAACGTGCTATCACCAGAAATATCCAGACGTGTGAGAATGAGAAGTTGAAACTAAGTGAGACAGACATTAACTGTAGGTTTTGAACTTCAACAAGCTCTAACCACAAGTTTCCCCACATCTACAAAGCATCTTTAACTGAACGCAGGTTAAAATGGGAACTTCTCTGTATCAGTGTCATTGAAGGGAGAGTTCAAGAGAACCCACAGAACCAACAGAAAATGAACTCCCACTACGTCTTATACTGACTGCATTTTTAAAGCCAAACTGTTGCAAAAAAACCTGGCATCTAACGTCCAAAACAGATCCAAAAGTGAAAAACAGCAGGCCATATATTTATTCACCGTATTGTAGTGAATTGCAGTGTATTGACCATATTGTAGCTATCACTGTTATTCAGTACAGAATACTGAACAACTGCATGTTTGATTATAAAGAGAACATATTTTGATCCGTTTCTTTGGTTTTTGTGCAGCACTGTATGTGAAAAGTGGAACACAAATAACTGCATTTATAGTTTTTGATAGTTATTCTTTTTGATGGGGCATTAAAGCTTCTTTTTTGTCTGTTCCAAATTATTAGATACCATAGAAAATAAACATTGTGACTTTGTATGTATTGTAAAATGTATTGTAAAAGGATAACGTTTCTGGTCCATCACCCAGCTCTACTGTATACCCCACTTTTCTCCAGCATTTTAAAATAACTCCCTGCCAAATTATTACAGAAATAAAATTTTCCATACAATTAATGTCATTTTTAAAGTCCAGAATCAGTCCAGAATCTCACGTTATGCACATTAACAGCACTGTGGATTTACAGTAGCATTAGCCAACAGCCCAGCATATCATACCTAAATGGTGTGGCTGTACTATGGAAAAACATAGTCGAGTCACATTATTATGACCTCTTCCTCTTTTCGATGGCAGCAGCACATAACTCATGAACAAAGTCACGTTTTTGTGTCATTCTCTGGGTCCACTTATCCCTGTGGAAGACGCTTTCAACCGATTTGGGTTTGAATCCATCCTTGCAGATCACGTACACCCATACATGCTGATTCTCTTCCCAGGGCGGACGGGATCTTCCAGCAAGACAATGGAATATCGCTTCACAGGGTTAGAAATGTCCAACATTGGTTGGAAGAGCATGACTTGTACCCAATTGAGCATCTATGGGACCACCTTGATCACTGTCTCTGCTCTATGGACCTCCAGCAGTTGTGGGATGCACTGCAGTCAGCATGGCTCTAGATATCTGCAACAACCTACCAGGACCTTACTGAGTCACTCCCAGCCTGTCTAGCTGCTGTCTGCGCTGCACACGGCAGTTACTCTGGATATTAGTCATATGGCCATAATAATGTGACTTGACAGTAGGATAACGTTTTTGTACACAGTCATTAGCCACTACTCTAATTAATTAATGAACTCCAGTTAGGGTCAAATCAACTGGATTTTCCAGTTCCAGTTGATTTTCCAGTTGACTTTGTATCTCACGCGTGTTGACATATTATAAAAGCAACAGCAAAGCTGAGCTGCCCCCATTTTCTCAGGTTCAAAACATGCGTGAGTAAAAGCAGTTTCACTGTCTTCTTGCATTCTGCTGTGTGGGGATGTGTTTTACCTGACCAGCGCCTCAGGCTTGCTGAGCTGGTTATTGGGGATGCAGTTCTCCACAGGATCTCGATGTGACCCTGCTCCTTTCCCTCCGCACTTCTGCTTCTTCTCTCCCTTCCCTGAGGAAGAGGACGACGAGGGCCCGCTGGATGAGGAGGGCACACTGCCGTTGGCGGTCCCGTGGCCGCGAGGCGACGAGTTTCCCCCAGCTCCGCCTCCCCCGCTGGCATTTTTGTAATTTTTTGAGGAGGTGGAGTTAGAGGAGGATGACGAGCATGAGGATGAAGAGTTGTCCTCTTTCAGGAGCAGATTCTCTGTGCTGCCCAGCAGCTCAGAGCTGCTCAGTCTCTTACTGCTCACGTGATTCTCCATGTACTCTAGCTCCTGTGTTTTATAGTCCACTACTGGCAGGATGCTGCTGCTGCTGCTGTTGTGATGGTTCTGGTTCTGGTTGTGTTGTTTCTTGGACTCCCGGCCCTCGCCTTTGCCTCGCTCTTTCTCCCGGTACTCCAGCTCTGGTAACGAACTGGACGCGGGTTTCTTGCCGCCGGCTGAGCCGTTCTGAGCTACTGGAGGGGAGTCGCCGTCATGGACACCTTTGGCTGCTGCAGCTGGAGAGGTATAGATTAGAGGTTAGAAAGACAGATAAGAAACAGGCTGAAAGAGTTTTCCCAGTGTATGGTCAGTAAAAAGTGCTTTTCTTGCTCCAATATGTCTCCCGCTATGTTTTTAGCATCTAACCAAGTCTAACCAAGCCATTGTGTCTGCTCTATGGACCTCCAGCAGTTGTGGGATGCACTGCAGTCAGCATGGCTCTAGATATCTGCGACAACCTACCAGGACCTTACTGAGTCACTCCCAGCCTGTCTAGATGCTGTCTGCGCTGCACACGGCAGTTACTCTGGATATTAGTCATATGGCCATAATAATGTGACTTGACTGTGTACAAAAACTTTATCCTACTGTCATTAGCCACTACTCTAATTAATTAATGAACTCCAAATAGGGCCGAATCAACTGGATAAGAAACAGGCTGAAAGAGTTTTCCCAGTGTATGGTCAGTAAAAAGTGCTTTTCTTGCTCCAATATGTCTCCCGCTATGTTTTTAGCATCTAACCAAGTTAGGCTGCGTTTTCTCATTGATGTTTCTTGAACTCTGGAATGACCCCGTGGAGCTCATAGAGCAAATTATTTATGCTTCAATACTTCACAGTTCCATGCAGTCAAACAGAGTAAAGTCAGATTTTGGTAGGAGGTGTTGACCTTTTCACTTCCATTTATCTAGCTAGCCTGGTCTCTCCATGTTTGGGGGAAGCAGCTATGATGGTGTGACTTTAGCCTGTTTTTATATGCACATGAACACAGTCTATTACTGACTGAAGGAATCTGCCAAGGCAGAATGTTTAAGTGACAGCTTTGTGTTCGACCTCCACTGAGTCTATAACACTTCTCTGTGTTGGCAGATCGTCCTTCTTTGCCAGCTTGAATTGTTTAATCATTATTGCTCCTGCTGCTGCATACATGCAGCTTACGTTACATGGTATCGGTTTGTCAGTATTGGTGGGTTTTCATGAGCATGGTATTGCTATCTACGTATCTCTAGTTGGACCACAAAAGGTTCAGCTTCAGGTTTTAAAGACTCGCTGCCATTTCTGTTGTCTGCACGTCTCTAGTCATCCGTCTGACAGAACAGATATGCTTCCGTTTGAATCAGTGTTTCAGATCACACCAGCTGCGCTAGTCTTATGTCTGTCAAATCACGTGCTATGAAACCGCTTGAGTTAAACCACAAAATGTGACGTCAGACTAACAGTGTGTGGAGGAGACTCCGGTATGGCAGTGAAAACTCCAAAATGAATCTCAAGTCTTAAACCTACTGCAAAACTGTTTAATTTGAAAAGCAAAGGGCGGAAATAAAATGTGCTTTTATTCCTGCGAGTTGAGTCAGTGGCGAGATAAGATAAAGATGACTATACATGCTTATTTAATTTGATCTATAAAACTTGTTATGCCTCTGTAGTATAATACAGTGTTTCTCAATCCTGGTCCTAGAGGCACCCTGCCCTGCCCTGCCCTGCCTTGCCTTGCCTTGCCCATTTTAGTGCTTTCAAACTCCTCTCTGCTCTCAACACACCTGATTCAATTATCAGCTCATTAAAAAAAGCCCTTTTAGAGTTGCAGGCGGTGCAGGGAATCCACTCAAATGTGCAGGGCAGGGTGTCTCCAGGACCAGGGTTGGGAAACACTGGTATAGTCTAATAGCAAATTCTACACTGAAGATTTTTCTCATCATCTGAGAACTAAATCGCCTACTAAGGTCTGCTGAAGTGCTTACACACCTGCTATCTCCTTTTCCTCAGTGACCTCAGTGAAAGCCTATGCAGTTTGAGGCACTGAGGCAAGGTGATGTGTGTACCTGCCATGCATTCGCATAAACCAACTATCAGTTACTCAGTTTGAACATTTTCCATGTGTTCACTGAGACCACAGTAACAATTGTATAGCCAAGCTGTACCTGTTCATTCAGCTCCCCTATTTCCATTCATGCCTTACCCTCTTCTGCCTCTCTTTCCTGTTTCTGCAGCATCTGCTGTTCTGGTGGCAGGGCTTGCTGGAGGAGCTGCATGTAGAACTCGTTCTCCTTCTGCACCTCCTTCTGCTTCCGCAGGCGCATCTTATAGCTCACATAGCTTTTGAAGCCAAAGCCCAGCGTCACCACCGGGTACCCAATACTGCAGACAGAGACGTGTGGAAGACCAGTGAAAGATGAAACAGACCGAGAGGCACACAATCTTATACACAAAGATCCAGGTGCCTCAGACTGTATATACACATAGAAAGATTTAGACTTTTTAAACGCATCGTCAAGTTAATCAGGTAATTAGATTTTTTGTGATCAACTTTTTAGCACCATTTACAGCAGGGGAAGGTATGGGACAGGGAAGTAAGGCAAGATGGTAGAATATAAAGATCAGAATACACACAGATCAAGAATAAAAGAAAATGATACATGATAAACAGGCAGACAGACAGAAGACATTACATAGTTCAAGTAAAATCTAAACTTCCTGAAGAGATAAACATGGATTTTCCATACATGCCAGAATCACAGCCCTGAAAATGCCTAAACGTTTTCCATGATGCATTTCCTACCATTTGAACTGACAGAAAAACAACAACTGTGTTGGGAAGAAAGAATGGGGGTTGGGGTGTGAGAACCATTGCTGGGAGCCTAAAATAGTCCAACGTTAATTGACAAGGGGAGAATAAATACAGCATCAAATAATGGTTTTAAAAACTGGACAAATCTAAACATCTGACCAACAGCAGAGTTTTTATCAGTTATCTACCAATAATGACGTAATTCCAATATCACTGCACATACCAGCTAATTATAATAAAGGAAATAAAAGGGAAGAAACATTTTTCTGTTTTATTTGACTTCAAATATACAGTATAATCAATAAACAGATATGATTTATCTCACTGGGTCTTCAGATATGCCCTGTTTAAAACGGTATATTACCATGCCATTGTGAAATCTGAGTATGCAATGTAAAACAGCAAGAATGCATGTACACTTGCTGTTACAAACTGTGTGTAGTATAAGGGTTAGAAACAATACTAAACATACAGAAGATACCATTTTAAATATCCAGCTTGACAGCTAACAGGCTCCTCCGATACTGATAGAGTTCCATTACTAACAGGTTCAACTAGAAGTCTTGCATGTAAATGTTACATAATGCAAAGGTCAGCTAAACTGCCATAAGTTATATTGAACACACGGTGGGAAGTGAATATACATCACCATTAGTTTAGTCCTTACATAACATCTCAAGCGAAAATGAGCATTACTGTAATCAGACCAGAATTAAGTTACCAGAAAACCAAAGACTCCTGACAAACTAGGCTGACATATGAATCACGTTCATGACCACACAGCAGAACTTTAATTCATGAACTTGCTGTTAAAATGTCTGTCCCACCAACTCCTTGTTCTCGTGTCCTTAAATTAAGGCTCTGCGGCTATGACTACTGCTATCCCATGACATTAGCACATGGCTACTGTTGTCACATGACCTACTATACCTCTGATATGTGATCCAGACTTTTACACTAAGATTGGCCCAGGCAGCCAGAAAGGGGGCTGGATTGGTCTGATCTCTAAGGATAATATACATTTTCATGCTCATGATTATAGCAATAATACATTAAGTGTTTTGCAACATCTGAAAAATGACGGTACGTGTGGTTAAATAACTTATTCAGCCTGTTATAAACCTCATGTTACTCATTCAAACAGCTGTTAATTAAATAAACTACACATTAAAAAGACTGACTGACCCCTATACAGAGTTCTGGACTGACTGTCCAGCTGGTGTCACCCGAAAGCGTTACTCAAGTTTAAAATTGTGTCACTTTGGTGCACATCATTCCTCGGTGATGACCACTTCCTCAGAACATTCCCCGGTGACTTAGGATCACTGCATCACAACACAGCATGATGAGGTTGTTGCTCAAGAAGTGATAGATCATCTAGTCCATTCCAGGAGTGATAGATGGCCATGTGAATCCAAAAGGTCACTACATTAGACTTTAATAACCATGTCCTTACCAGTGTGCTGCGAAGGGCCGACACAGATCCACATGGAAGTCTTTCAGATCTTTGAACCTTATAGCTGCCTCAATATAAACAAAAAGGATCCACAGAGACACAGTGGGGAGACAGACTCCTCTTTCTGGAGAGAGAGAGAGAGAGAGAGAGAGAGAGAGAGAGAG
>JAVGWN010003159.1:0-10516 GCA_034552555.1 Semaprochilodus insignis | reverse complement strand
TATATATATATATACACATCATTCTGCACATTTTAAACCACATCTGCTTTTTATTTCCTAAATCATGTTGTGCTGAAGTTATCGCACTTGTTAAATGTTCTGTTTATTTTTTCTAGTATGTTAAACTCAGATTGTGCCATGTAAAGATTTTGTATTAGCTTACTTTCACTTCACAAAGCATTAAAATATATTAATTCAACTGGCTTGTTCAAATTTTTGCATATGTATATAACATATTCAGCACAATACACCAGGATTATGAGAAATAAAAAAACTTTTTTAAAAACAGTAATAATAACACATACCACACTGATAAGCTGGATCAGCTGCAGCCCGACAGTGACCACCACTGCGTCCTTAAAGTGATTGACGGGTCTGACCACTTTATTATACCCAGTGAACAGAGTTTTAACTAGACGAGTCTCATCCTCTGAACAGCACACCAATCCTGCTCAACACAAAACATCACAGAGATAAAATACTCAGTACAATGTACACTATCACTGACCAGTAACAGAACAGTACACTATCACCGATCAATAACAGAACAGTATTCAGTATTCACGTTTTGCTCTATCACCAGGTTGTCTTGAAATACTGCCTAAAAATAAAGGTGCCAAACAATGTTTTTTGGTTTCTTAATGGGGCACTGATTTTTCAAAATGTCTGTATTATTCTGTGGGTGAGACAGGAACAGAGCCATTCAGAGTGCTTTAGTTTGAATTTGTAGAGAAATCTACAATGGTGGTGAAAGGATAGCCAATTTATTTACTATTGAAAAATCTACACCTCTAATGTAGTTTTTCATGTACGCCTGATGAAGGTAAAATTATTGTCAATCTGTAAAAATAAGCCTGCGTTGGGAACTATTCGCCTTAGAATACCCTTCATGTTTCCCTCCACCATTAATAAACTGATTATAATATATTTATATTACATTTACAAATTGATTAAACACATTTCATGTAACAACCTCCGTGGACAATTCTGACTATACATTTCCTTAGAACAAAGCATTTCACACTAAACCACTCTAAATCATTTTGCCGCCATGTTAATCACTTATTATTGCAGAATTTTGGAATAATCTGTGGAGTTCACCTTTAAAGGGGCGTGATCTGTTATTTTTATGTTAAGCAGCAGTTCATAACACAGCATCAGATCCCTCAGTATGACTGAATTCACAATCATTTGCATGTTTTTGTTCATCATCGTCTCTCACTACAATAACCAGCATGCATTATGCAAATACTTCATACAATATTTAGCAAACCATTTGGTGTTGACTGATCCTGACTGATAGTCCACAGAGTAATAAATAGAACCAAGCCAGCCTCGCTCGGTGAACAAAATAGCAAAGAATACAGTGACTTCATCTTTATTCAGCACATAATATCAGAGACAATATATTTACTCTTTCAGCCACAGAAAATAAACCACCCTGCAGTCTTTAGCTTTTAAATCCTCTGATTGGTCTTTTCTGCTGTCTGAGTATACATCCTCTCCACTGTGATAATTACTAAAGTTATACAGCTGCAATAAGACATTTGGCTTCCTAGTAAAATGTTTGGGACAACTTTTTCAAAAGTTCCTCCCACCTTCAGGATATGTCATTATTTTCCTAATCTCACTCTCCCACTGCAGCACTGATGTAGGGTGTGAGTAGGCATGCTTGCAACACATGTAGCAATGATGACATTCTTTTATTTTGCCCCAGGCTTCCCTTTAAAGGACCTTTCAGTGGGAGGTTCGCTGAAATGGCGTATTAGGAAACCAAAAGTTGTTCTTCACGTTGCAGCAATTCAAGTTGTTAAGTATATATAATCTGTTAGAATCAAGCACATGTTAGAAGTAGCATTGAGTGCACCAGTGACATCCAAATGTACTAATTCAGCTTAATGTAAATTGTAATGAATAAGGTGAGATTGTGTTACTGTAGATCCTGTGAATAAACTGAAGTGAACCTGGGTGAAGGATTGGGCTACGACGTGTGATGTTCTGGCAGCCTGCTCTCTTACTCTGCTGTAGATGAGTTAAGATGGAACGTGTGAAAATTCCATTAGTTCTAGAGTTACCGGAAAGCCTCCCTGAGTTCCGCTCCATGTTTATCATCTGGACTCTGGTGTCTCATGTCAACAGTTCCCACTCTTAAAGTGTTATTAAATGTCTTATTTAAATTCTGTCATTGAACTGGAGATAGCAATCTCATTTTCTGCCTTTTAGGAATAAAGCTTTATTAAAATAAATATATATCACACTCTAATTAATGTTTGGGTAGAAGACCTCCTCTTTTAGAATTTAGAACTTCATCAATTTATCTCTTCATTCACATTGATCAGACTCAACGACCACATACTATACAATAATCCCCACAGAGGCAGAGAACAGTGTTCACCAGCAGTCACTTGGACATCTGTAGCTGTCAATCAAATCAATGTTTTGTGCGGTCTAAAAACAGAGGGATATTCCATCTCACACTTTACAACCAAACATTAAAACTCTTTTGACCTCTCAGTTGACTTTGTACGTTGTGTATATATACTTTGGCTCTGTGTTTCTTTAATCTTCAGGTTAGAATTAGGTTTTGTCTTGAGGATAAGATCAGATTAAGGTTGAGGTGATGCTTAATAAACATTTTGCTGGATATTGCTTATTCGTAAGCTCCGTAAGACGTAAGCCATCTACCATCAACCTCCCAACATGGTGCTACTGGTATGTGAAATAAATGAGAAAATGTTAATCACACTGATTTAATTTATAGAACTGCAGGCAATATAACATGCATAACATAGATCTAATCAAACCTTTAAACGTTTTACAGATCAAAGATTAAAAGTATGTATTACCTGCAGTCAGGAGCAGGGAAACCAAATGAACCCACTTCATTTTGCTGTCACTGGTATTGGCAAAGTCACGTCAGACCACTTTCTCTTCCCAGCAGTTAGTAAGCAATATAACTTATGTTCTTAAGTTATGTTCTTCTGGATCTATGTTGTTCATATCTGCCCTGAAAACGTCACAGTGCTGGTGTGTCCAGTCTCACTGATGCCCACCGAGTGCTCTGTCCCGCTCTGCAGACTGTCACAGCATGGTCACATACACTCCTCAGCCATCCAGAACATGAAACCAGAGACAAATACCTCCGTAAGCCATTGCTCATGTGTTCTCCACATTCAGCACTCATACACACAAACACAGTGCAAGTGTGATGAAGTATAAAAGTGATCTTTAAACTCCAGAATAAATCATTATATTTACTTATTCATGTCTTCATGTTATTTGGGAGTTTAAATAAATGAATTGAGGCACCAGTGTGGAATGTGCTTGCCGGTACTGTAATAACATGCTATATTTGTTGTTGCAGTTTCTGGTCAGGCTTTTAGGTGCATATTATAAGTGACTGTTTTACATGTTGCCAAAAGGCCCAGTCAGCATGGGCTTATTATATTAGATCATGGCCTAATCATTCCACAAGCTGGAGCTGAGAGGCCCCAGCTTTTGCAGAGACCTTTCCAGATGGCTGAATCTGACATCACTGCAACACCCGCCCTCAATTTCCCACCTGCCCCACTCGCCCGCAGTTCCAGTGCCCTTTCCCTTTCACAACTTGGAGTGATATGGTCACATTAAAGTTTCAGTGTACTTCACCTGCTCGGTGTTCAATCTGTGTTACAAGAAAATCATTAATTCTTTCTTTCTTTCTTTCTTTTTTTCTTTTTTTCTTTCTTCCTTCCTTTTTATTTATTTATTTATTTATTTATTTATTTATTAGAGCATTGCCTCATGGATATTTATTTATTTTTCTTAAAAGGGACTATGAGAATGGCAGTTGATTGACTAACAGAAAACAAAAAAATCTGTAAATGGGAAAACACTGGATTTCCAGTATAATAATCGTTATGTACCAAAGTGCCTGTATCATTTTTTGAGAGATAATATCTCTAAATATTATGCCATCTTTCTGGCCATCAAAATAAATGATAAAAACTTCATTATCATCTGACATTTCCTGATGAGCCACTATTTCCTATTACACTGTCTTTCTATCTTCACTTCCAATAAAACCTGACATATCTGAAATACATAAAAACTTCTTAGAAGAAGATTAATACCTTCTGAACTTTAATGCTCATTAAATTCCACTGCTGTTTAAAAGTTAACTGTTATAAAAATTGTGTTATTATAATTTATATACAATAATAACTTATATATATATAAATGGATTAGTTTTTCTGCAGATGTAAAATCTATACTGGAAATATATATATTTTATTATGTATTATACATTTATTACACATACCATCTCCAGTTGTTTTCAACATTCTGGACACATGTAAAATTGCAATATTGGTGTATTTCTATTTCTACATCAGTTCACTCATTAAATTTCAACACAATGTAAAAGACAGCTGCTAAGATCAAACAATGCAGAAAAAATGCAATTGGCAATTGGAGCTACTTTTTTGGACAATATATTGATTAAAACATTGAATCACAGGTGATTCACACAACACTGTAAAGGGCACAAAAATAGTTATATACATATATATAATGTTAATATATGCTAATCACAAGCTGAAGCTGAGAGGCCACAGCTCAGGGTTAAAGAATCTTCATGATAATAAGATAAATCTCTGTTTATCTATGTATTTATGCACCAGCACTGACTCCTGCTTCTGGTAGTTCCTTAGCTTGATAGGATCAGATTGGCCTACTCTCTGGCCTATTCCTCTACCCTGGAATAAGTATGTATGTGGATATGAGCAGTGGATAAGTGCCAAATGCTGTACATTTAAATAGAACCTAAAATCAGAATTTGTGTAGTCTGCAGCTGTACTGCATCTCCCGTGCCTGCTGCAGCTGCTCGGGCTGCCCCACTCCTGTAGTACCTACACACACTGTGCTGACAGCGACTCCCAGGAACAACATCCACCAGCAGACCATTTCCCCCTGCCTCCTTCCCCCATCACTCCCTCACTCGCACCCCTGCATCATTCATCTTATTTAGAGACAGAGTGGCAGCTCTGGCAACCGCTGAATTAAGAGAGATCAGTACCAAACACACCCACACAGAACCACATGCACAAAATATAGCCTAGTGCAGGATTGAATCCCAGTCCTGCACGTGTTTGTGCTGGCAGCATTAAACCTGTTCGACCTTGAGGGAGAGGTAAAGGTAGAGCTCTATTGACAATCCTCAGCCATGCTCACAGTGTGCAGACAGCACAAACACGCACAGCTCTTTTAGCCCTGCTCTCTTCATCTCAGGTCTATGTGTGATTAGCAATCTCTCTTTAGAGCTCAGTTCAAACATGGACACACAGCTGTTGGAGATGTTTTGAGAAGTCTAAAATATCCCTTCTGACACTCTCTGCAGATTACACTGCATGCCTAGATTATTTACAGTACTCTGAAGCTAATGAATAAAATTATTATTATTATTATTATTATTATTATTATTACTATTATTAAGTGCCATTCAGTTGATTCAGAATCCAGGTGAATGTATGGACATTCTTTCTCCAGCATATCTTGTCTTTTGTTTGGGTCTTCAGGTCTCTTATTGGTTTATTCATGATTTCTCTGATTTTCTCCAACACTCTTGCTGCTGGCCGTCCTTTTCCCCTTTTACCTTCAACTTGTTGGACCTGTTGTTTGGATTTCTGGACTTTGATGAGGATGGACAACACCGATAACTTTCTTTTTGATCTGATATCAAGGCTTATATCCCGATACCAATTCTGGAACCAATACTTTGGAAAAAATAAGACATACTTTTTGTGATTTCTACAATGAAGGTCATTAAAAAAGTAGACATTAAATATATATTTGAAAGCATCCGTATTAGTATTAATTAGAAAAGATTTGCTATTTTCTTATTCCTTCCCCATCAGTTTAATAATACTGAGTACATTATATGGCCAAAAGTGGACAGCTCTCCTCACTACTGAGTTTGAGTGTTTCAGCCACAGCTTTTACTAACAGGTGCATAAAATCAAGCTGATAGTCATGCAGTCTCCACAGACAAACACTGTATAATGGGTCGTACTGAAGAGTTTAGTGACTTTAAACATGGCACTGCCATAGGATGCTACCTTTGCCACAAGTCAGTTTCTGCCTTCCTAGATATGCACTTAACTCTAGAAACAACAAAATCTCAGTGCAAGCTTAAAGAGAAGGGCTGCTGAGTGCTGAAGTGTGTAAAGAACACCAATGTCACATTGCATTACTCACTACACAGCTCCAATCTGCAACTGGAAGCAATATCAGCACAAGAACCGTGCATCAGGAGATTCATAAAATTAGTCTCTGTGCCTGAGCAGCTTACAAGCCTAAGATCACTATGTGCAATAGCAAGTGTCAGCTGAAGTGGTGTAAAGCACACCACCACTGGACTCACAGGAGTGGTGAATCACATTTCACTAACTGGCAGGCTGATTGACAAATCTGGGTTTGGTGGAAGCCAGGAGAACGATATCTTCTGGAATTTGTGTTAACAGTAAAGTTTGGTGGAGGAGAGATAATAGTCTGGGACGATCAATGTAGTGTTGCAGTTCTGGTGTAGAGTAATGTTACTCCATTTGTTGGCAACAGTTTGTGGAAGGTTCTTTCCTGTATGACTGTGCCTCTCCACATTAATGCATATGGTTTTAGAATGGGATATCCAATAAGCTCATATAGGTGTAATGGTCAGATGTCCACATCCTTTTGGTCAGTGCATATTTAGCTCACTGCTAAGGAAAACTCCTAATAGCAATATGGTCATATGTGGATCGATTCTTAAACTGAAACATGATGATCAGAAGTATCAGTTTTTCAGAACTGATCTGCCCATCACTAGATTTCGAGTGAAAGCTGAAGCTTCATTTGGTCAAAGATCCATTTGGTTATGTCTGTGGTATCATTTAAAGCACCTAAGTTCAAAGGTGTGAGTAATTTTCCTGTCCCACTTTTTTACTGTCCAATGTCCCATCTTAACAGAACCACAGAATAGACCACATCCTGGACAATTCTTATCTTTTATTCAATCCAAAAGCAACAAGAGACACAAAGGTTAAAGGCTGTGAAATGTATAACTAACTGATTTTATAATCATCAGCACTTAAATCTAAAACTAAGCACACCGTGTGGAGGGAATGAAGATCTGGTATCTCATAACATCAGCAAGAATTCACTGCCTTATGGACACCAATAAAGGATATACAGCAAATATACAGGTCATCCTTTCGCCATTTAACAGAAAACTGAAGAACAGCAAGCACTTGAGGTCATAGACACATTCTGTACATGCTTTTCACTGCTGCGCTTGATTTCAATATTTCAGCTCACATTAGTATTTGGCTATATAGGGCAGCTCCCCGTCTCTTCTACCACGTCTGCCCGACCCAGAAAGGTCAATTTATCTCACGCATCACATGAGGGCATTCCAATTCATTAGTGTGAAAAGGCACAGTGGTCTCGTGATTAATTTGCTGTGTGTTATTTGATGTGTGTGGATCAGAGTTCAGCCGCTGTGGCATTAACGCAGCAGCAGCCTGGATGAAATGGCCTCTTCACCCGCTCTGCTGCCCTGCACTATTAATACAGATGGATTGCTGATGCTCAATAACAATAAATCAGTCTTCCAAAAAATATATATATAATTATAAAAGGTAGCTAGAGTAATTTTCTCATAAATTATATCCTTCACTCAAGAGCCAGTGGAGTGAAACACAAAGCTCCATGGGGTTCCATTTTAAAAACTAAAGGAAATGAATAATAACGTCTGAGTCTACTGGGCCAAAAAGAGATGTGAGCTGCTTCATGACTGATGCGTATTGACAAGTCTAGATTATCTGCTCACTTATAAGCATCTTCTAATCTGAATTTCTATGTTCAGTGCTGGTAAAAGAACTCCACTGATACCAATAACACTTAGAAATAAATGATCACATGTTGATGTAATGCCACTCAAATAAATGATGCACATCCAAAGAACTATAATTATTAGTTATAAAAATGGTAAGCGCAACATTTCAATTGTAAGCAACACATTGCCTTCCCTCAAAAATAACCTACAGCATCAACATTGACCTGAGCAGAGTAGAATGGGCAGAAGAAATGAATAAACTGGAGAGAAACAACACCAAGCCTTTGCACCATGAACTGAATGAGTGAGGACTCAAAGCTTCATGGCTTTTAATGATCTAAACTATACTGGCGCTCCTACGGTTAACAGAGAACAACAGCAGATAATTTAATGGGATTTCATGGTAAATTAAGATTCACCAGCTGCCAACATGACCCCATCCCCTCTCCCCCAACCCCTCAAATCATAGTACTCAATCAGGGGGGGACACCATGGGACCACTGATAAGACATTTCCAAAGGAAGGTGCAGATGTAACCTAAGATTTATTATAACGGTACAGAAGCAGGACGTTTGAATGAAGCAAGATAAGTCATGACCGTTTTTCTGGCGCTGTGGGAGATGGGCGACCCATCAGGAGTAATTAAAAATAAAACACATGAATCCTGCCTCACGTTGTCTGCGTATGTATCCAGCAGATGAAGCTCAGCACGATTTGGGGGATGGATGCTGCCTGAGGTACTGTAGCTTCTGTGCTAATCTCTAAACAAATCAGTTTGACTGACAGGGTTGGATGGCTCACAGGCTGGAGGGTTGCAAGACGTTGTTGAACTATCACTGCAAACCACACCGACTTGTACAGGTCCTCCTTGTCAAGGTCACCCTAAAAGAAGGTTAATAAAGCAGCCAACATGAAAAACAGCATTGTTTAGCTTGAATTAAACTTTTGTGAAGTTGTAGATGAACCCCAGTAGATTTCGCATGCAACAAACCTCTGAACACCATATTTCTAAAAGTGAAGTTTAATAAATTAATGTATTCATGCACAAATCAAATACAAAACCATTACAACAAAAACATCAGCCAGTTCTGTTGAGAGTGCAAGAGATTTTCGAAGGCCAGACTACAATAATAGACACTGAGAAGTAACTGGATTGTAATCGTCTTCATGACTAGAGCTGAGGAGGCTCTGGAGATTCACCTGAAGAGGTACTGCATGTAAAGGCAGATTGTAGGCAGAGATAAGTGATCAAAAAAGTTAATCACAGGTTTGTAAAAAATAACAGTGACACCTTACTTGGAGAGCCATATAAAATTGTTACGTGACATTCATAAAGCACAAATTTAAAAGGGGGAAAAAATAAAAAAATAAACATTTGATGCTGGGAATAGAGAAAATATTTCCTGTTAAAAAACAGAATATACAAGCAACTGAAACAGTAAATCATTTAAAAAAAACCAGACATTAAAGAAATAACCCAGGCATTGGCCATGATATCACCAAATACGTCGTCAACTAAAGACCACCGATTTTATAAGCGTGTCTTCTGTAGGTCTTGGCAAAGTGTAGATATATATTGCAGCCTTTATTTCAAGCATTCCAAGTAAAGTGTCACCAAAATCACTGGAATCACATTTACAATGTCTCACAAAAAACAAAAGGCCCGTTTAGCAAGCGGGAACTACTGTACATCCACGGGACTAAATAAAAGCACAGTCACGACGCGTCACGTTTCACGAGCTTTACCACATGCTGCGGGAGGGGGCTAAGGGCTATCTCATTATAACCCTGAAAACACCCCAAAATAAATGACGCTCGTTCTGCACAGTCCCGCCCATCAGTTTAGACAACCCCCGACAAAAATGGGGAGGAAGACATGCAAATTTAAAGTACGTAATCCACACCCATTAAACGGGGGAGAACAAAATGATAAGCAGTTAGTACTGGTCCACCAGATGTGGAAAAACAAAACTCTTGTATTATACAATGGGTCCTTCATAACGAGATTCAAGTCTTTGCACAAAAAAACCCAAAAAAAACAATACAGCACAGCACTGAAGTGCAGTCCAAGATAAAAACTGTTCCTTCACACAGGCAGCAGAATGGAGTCGAGGCTAAAAGAGGATGTCTTCGTTCTTTATCAGAGACTCCACCACCTGCCTCTGGTAGCGGATGTCATTCAGAGCAGTCATGGCGTCAAGGTCTGGTGCTCGCATCAGAGTAGGGCCAAATACGATTCCCAGATTCTCCGCATTCATGAGGTTATCCTTCTCATTCTGAGTCACCCTATGAACACACACAAAGCATGCACATGAGAATATGAAGAGTTTAAACCAGATAGTGGATAGTGTATTCCTAAATGTGAGGGCAATTTAAGGTCATGTAGCAGAATGTAAACTGATTCAGGCATACTTTACTGCAGGGTCGCTCACCCTGGAACGCTCAGATCCAACACCAATACACCTGGATGCAATATTCAGGTGTCCCTTGGTCTTAATCAGGTTTGTTAAATTTAGGTTGGAGCTAAACACTCCTGCTTTAATGGATCAGAACTATATGAGGCCTGCTCGATTTCTGATCCTTGTTTATGACACATTATCCACACTGTTTATAAATGCATGTCATCCACAACCTATAGTACTATATATATATATATATATATATATA
>JAVGWN010003158.1:0-10519 GCA_034552555.1 Semaprochilodus insignis | reverse complement strand
ACCGGCCCTTATTCATCAAAGACAAACACCGTCAATGACTAAAACTATTATCACCATCAGCCATAACACCAACAAAAGACCAAAAATAGAGGCTAACAATACTGAACATACTACAAACATGGAGGCACTCATTTTACATGGACGTGGGTCTAGACAAATATCGCACCTACTCCACAGACTCCACCCACAAAAGTGAACATGTGGGACAGACCTTATCGCTGTACCTGATTGACCCAAAGGCCACGATTGTGGACATTCAGCCAGCAGTGATGTCCTCCATGAGTCATTCTGTTAGTGCAGCACCATTGGCAGATGGCTGCACCACGCAGGACTACATGCACACAGACCGTTACCACGATTGTCCTTAACACCATGTCAACGTCACCAAAGACTGCAATGGTGTCGTGCCAGACTTTCACGGAGTGAGTCAGAATGGCAGCGGGTCATCTTCAGTAACGGTGGAGACGACCAACGAGATCCAAGCGAGGCTGTACTGATATGAACCGGTCCTGAAACAGTTACACAGCACTTCAGCTGTTCTCTGAGGAAAGAATGTGGCTAAACTAACATGCTAACTGAAAAAACAGACTTTAAAACAAAGCGTCAGGCTTGTTAGGTCGACAGTAAGCCTATTGTTGCCTACGAGCTCCATTCATAAGGCCCAGTGAGATAAAGAAAGAGATGAATGCAGCGGAGAAGAATGGTGAAAGGGAGTTTGTTAATGTCGGCCAATGCCTCAGACTTCTCTGACCTCAGAGCTGGGATGTGAAACTAATGGTAGTTGGATAACTGCAAGTAACCCGAGACAAAAACGTCAGTCCTGGGTGACTGCACACGTGAGGCACCTTCATGGGTCGCTAATGAAAATATACAGAGGTTTGACCATTCCACCAAGTTACTTCAAACGGCAGCCCCACAGTGAAGAGGTTATGGGATTATGTTCTGAGCTATTTAAGCCCAAGGCTTTAATAGACATAGTAATCAGTATATACACCATCATCATTTATAGGGTACTTTCTATTAGAAAATGAAGGATCCTGATATTCCATAATCAGCCATGTCTGGTGTAGATGCTTTAAAATTCATGATATTCCAAAAATTCCATGACCTATGGGAACCCTGGACCACATATCTTAACACTAAGCACATTGCTGAAGTGTAGTTGACATATTTAGGCTTCTGAAACTTTATTTCATGTCCGTCAGAGCCTAATTTTAAACACACCCCTTCATGTTACAGCTAGAAGTGAGACCGTTATGACGACTGCCCTTCACACCACGTCAACGTCACCAAAGACTGCAATGGTGTCGTGCCAGACTGTCATGGAGTGACTTAGAATGGCAGCGGGTCATCTTCAGTGACGGGTCCTGCTTTTGTCTTGGTGGAGACGACCAACAAATCCATGTGTGGAGGCACCGTGGTCAGCACCAAGATGAACGGTTAGGCCTGGTGTCACTCCACCTCCACCCTACTGCACCATCTGCAGGAACTGTGAGAGGATATTCAAGCTGCATGGGGTGGATTATCACAGGACACCATTAGGAACCTCTACAACTCCATGCCGAGACATCTGGCATGTTGGGTTAGCAAACACACCGGACCGACGCCATACTGAGAGACAGACTTCTGTATGTGTAGCTCAATAAATATTGATCATATCAGTCTAAATTTATCATTTATTGTTCCTGGTAACCTTTATCTT
The DNA here is from genome assembly GCA_034552555.1 of Semaprochilodus insignis. Lineage (NCBI taxonomy): Eukaryota > Metazoa > Chordata > Actinopteri > Characiformes > Prochilodontidae > Semaprochilodus > Semaprochilodus insignis. The sequence goes on along the minus strand of JAVGWN010003158.1, from coordinate 8,817 downwards.
CCTTCCCAACAGCACTGCAATCCCACACCTCCTTCTGGGCTACTATACTATAGTGTCTGCATTGTATTGAAGGTGTTACTGAAATGGTAGGAAAAGGTTCACATGCTCACTTAAGCTGGACCTTTAACATTCCTCTTGGCTTCATACCTCCCCTCATTAGCCTCCTATTCTTTTCTCCAGGTTTCTTATTCCCAATAACACCTCATTTACTCCACTGAGTTCTGCAAAGAGAGCTGCTTGTCGTGCGCACTAGTGATTAGGAGATGTGAAAGATGGAAACACAGACAGCAAAGAGAGAGAGTACCAGTCTGCTTCTGTCCTAAACTGCAGTTGGGCGGTTGCTTGTTGCCCATCTGTCACTGGCTTCACCTATGCATGAGTGCTCCCTGCTACAGAACCCCTGAGAATTGTACAGCTCGCAGAAACACAAAGAAAGCTGCAGCACGTCTGAGGCACTGTAAGCACAAAAAACATCTCATGATGGCAAGTTTGGCCAAGTGTGCCCCCCGCCGTCGCATGGTTGCCATGGTAACTTCCTCGACACAAACATGCTCTCCAGGTTCCTAGCTAAGACGCGGCGCTTGTGGGGTCCTACAAACACTGTAGAGGGAAGCTACAGGACAGGATGCTGATTGCCTTTCTTTCATGCGTCCGCTCCGTCTCCTGGCTTATCCAGGCTCCGGCGATGGCGTGTACACTGTCTTTAGTTCGCCGTCAAAGGTTTCCTTCATCTCCTGCAGCGGATGTGGAGAAACATGAGCTCCTGTACTGTACTGCAGAACTGAGCCACGTCCAGCATGACACCACAGCTCTACTGGGTTACAGCCTCCTCGAGACAGCCCTGCTAGAGCTGCATAATGTGGCATTTGTTAACCGCTGGCCTTTGCGGTTGTGGCTGATCCATTCAATGTAAACAGTTTGGCACAATAATGCAGGATGATCTTTAACTGCTTCGCATTAACGCCACACCAAACATAGCATCTGCTTGCTTATTCGGGGATCAGGCATCATAAGTGGACGTTTTTAGATGTGAGGCATCTTATGGCTAAAGTGGTATAAAGTTAGAGCGAGGCTTTGCATCCATGGCGTCTAGAATTTCTGGAAAGGGGCAAAAGTACCCTTGGGCACCCGGATGTGCAGAGCTACCAACTTATTTGTTATAGATTCCATATGGATATGGAAAGGCACGCTCTTGCCATGTCTTTGTTATTGTTGTCATTTGTGAGCCAATCAAAAGGCTGGAATGCTATGTTGGGGGGCACGAGGGGAAAAGAGGGGTGTTGTAAGGGGGCGGGGCTGCCTTGAAATACACCAAGAGCAATCCTATTGAGGATTGAGCCGACGTTACGATAACAAGGCAATTCAGATAAGCAGATGCACTTGGATACTCTGACGTACACCAGCAAACAGACACACACACACACACACACTTGCAGAGCTAGCATGGGCCCCCCACTCCTCCCCTCCCGCTACTCTCATTAATATTTCATAGGCTGCCGAACCTCCTGTCAGATCCTCCTGATCCTAGTGCTCTCGGTGTCCCTGTTCGGCTCTGTCTCACTTGAAGGCAGTGGCTCACAACGCTGGTGCCAAAAAGGGTGCACTGAACTTCCCTGAAGAACTTTAGAATTGAGGCTTTCAACGGAAGAAAGTTCACAGCACCTGTAAAAGCTTTATACCTATACGAAAGGCTCTTCCAAGAGCCACACATCCAGGACAACAACCAATAAGGAATCCTGATCTGTAACAGTGTAACCTAATCCAAGGTCTCTCTTGAGTTGAAACCCCTATGTAGGAGCAGAGGGACCACAGGACCACTGTCCTAAAGAGTTACCGGGTGCATCACAATCTGCTCCAGTAATTCTTCAATACCTCGGTTCAGGTCTTGCTTACCTTGTAGTTGCTTAAATCGACCCTCCAGCTGGTTGTAATTGAAGGCTGCCCCGCCGTAGCTGGGCCCAGGGCTGCCGGCCGGAACAGAGCTAGCACCTGGGGACGATGGTCCTGGGGACATATGCCTGGGAGAAACGTGTCCAGGAGATAAAGGTCCAGGAGACAGAGGTCCAGGCATGCTGGTGGCCCTTTGAAGCTCCATCTGTCTGCTAAGAAAGTGCAGTCCCCTCTCACAAACAGAGAAACACCACAAAGGAGGAGTTCCAAGCTGCTACTCCGGCTTAGCGTGGCAGAAGCTCAGTGACAGCCAAACAGCATGATGATGTTGATTATTCTTCTTCTCCTTTCCCAGCCTTCTGCCGCCTTCCCTCCAGACTATTCAAATCTGAACCCCCCCATCCTCCGTCACCAGCAGCTTCTGAGACCCTCTGAGCGAAAGTGAGGCAGCAGTAAGGAGAGAAAGGGAGAGCGTGTGCAGCGTGGACTCCTTGCACTGCAAGAACAGCATTGCACAAACAGAGCACACCTTTCACAAACCTTCGGAGGAGGGAGGGGCGGCGCCTGCGGCTTGGAATTCAACCAGCCAGCCAGTCAAGGCCCATGTGTGCTGCCGTGATGTCAGCACCTCATTAGCATAAAGAGATGTGGGAGGGAGAGCAGAGCAAGGGGAAGGTGGGCTGCACCATTCCGCTGCCGAGGGAAGGGGGGGAAGCAGGCAGGATGTTCCCCACTGCCAAGCGCAGCTGTGATTCTTGGAGGAGACAAAAATAATTTCTGATGTTTGACAGCAGGAAATGTTTGCATGCTGATAGAAAAAGGCTTTGAGACCGAGTTAGCTGGCACATGACGCATCCTTGATGGGGCCACAAAATGAAAAGCACCCCGCCTTTTCACTGCTGGACACGAGCGCGTGGGCCAGGCAAAAATGCAGTGGCTTTTGAGTGGTGGAACAAAGCGGGGGAATTAGCTAGCTCCAATCTCACACACAGGGATCCACATGACAGCCTACACTTTGGCTTACCTCGACTGAACGGGATCCCTGTCCTTCTCTCTTTGTATCCTTCCCACCAAGCTCATCATCTCCATTTCTCCCAACTAACATTCCTGCTCTCTGGCTAACTTGTCAATATTGCCTCCATCGAGCCTGATCCGCATCCAACAGTTCCTGAGGCAGTTTGGGTGATCTGCAGAGGCATGGGAAAGCCGAAAGCCAGAAGAAGCAAGGAAAGCATGGCATAAACCAGTCAAACAACATGACTGCCTGGCGCCTTTCTCAAGCACGTGTTCTGGTTCACGTTCTTGACTCAAAAACGCACCGCAATGTAAATAAATCTGGAGCCACATATGGACTTTCAGACATTCAATCAAATCCCATGGGAAAGCCCACCATCAGCAGTAATCCATATATACATACTGGTTCTGCCTTCATTGTAGGCTTCGGGATATATTTATGTTGGAAAGCACATAAACTGCCTCCCTGCTGTGGTCTGCCCACACCGAGAACAGTCCATACTGGCGTAGTCCATCGAAAAGCACTCACAGATCGAGGAAAAACAAAGTTTCTTCTTTATTGTGTGTGCAAATCCAACAGTTCCAGAGCTCCTTCCATCAGCATGGTTCTACCTAAAGAGTCTCCAGGAATATATCAATAAATAACTGCATCTTCCAGGTAAAGCTTTAAAAATCTTCTGGTTCTGGAGTTTCTTCGAAGAATGTGCAGGACGTCCTCCGCTGGAGATGTCTCAGAAAAAAAAAAAAAAGAAAAAAAAAAAAAAAAAAAAACACATTACGCTACTACCTTTCTACAGTCACGGCTGTACCAAATCAAAACTGGTTCCTCATTCCTGTCTCATTGTTAGCCGGAAAAAACTTTGGGAATGTTCACCCAAGCAAGGCATGACTGCCAAATAACACAAGAAGGAAAACAGGAGAACTTGAATATTCCCTTTGAAACATCATCAATGTGTACAAAATGGAAGGAGGCAACTTGTCGAACTTACCGGCTGAAGCACCTCAAACGCTGCAAGAAGGATGAGCTAAAACACGAGAACTAAGCTATCGGTCCACGCAGCAGGATCATTTACCTCAAAACCATGATCAAGAAGGTGGTTCATCCAGGGCTGGGCTTGGTGTGCTGACCCTTGCAAATTCCCCAAATGCGGGAATCTCGGCTGCATGATTTCTGGTAGTTGGGGCAGGATGTTAATGAACCAGTCTTGTGACTGGAGGGTCGCCGGTTTGCTTCCCTGAACCGAAGTACATGCCTGAAGTGCCCTTGAGGCAAGGCATCTAACCCTCAACTGCTCCCCAGGCGCCATGGATGGGGTCGCCCAACGCCCTGGGCACGTGGTGCTCACTGCCTCCTAGTGTGTGTGTGTTCACTAGTGTGTGGGTGCTTCACTGCACGGATGGGTTAAATGCACTTCTAATCATTTACCACACAGGAAATCTTACAATAAGGTAAATTCTAGAAATAAACGACTACGCCAAGCATGCCTCCACTATTACTGAAACAAGTGGGCTGATCTTGAAACAGGTGGAACCGAACCCAAATTTAATTTAAAACTAGTCCTTAATCTCAGACCGGATCCTTTAAAACAGGAAACTGATTTAACAGACATTATAAACAGTACTGCAGGTGAAAATCAAAGCAACCTTTTGTTTCCTAGAAGGGGAGGCATGTTGGGACATTACAGGTGATTCTTAAACAAACAATTATACTGTTTTAATTGCTTGATAGTATTTTGTCCTTAAATCCAGAATACTCAATCTCATGTAGCTTGTTTTCCCAGTAAGACACTCAATTCTAGGATTTTCTGACTAATAGGGCTATAAAGGACATATTCATGATCCGCTGGGAAAGACAGAAACAGGAAACTAACTTTTAACACATGATAATTCATCTTACTTTTACAACCTTGGCAAACACAGAACAACCTGCAGTGAACAGGTCACTTTCGGTTCTGCCTGACCATTAACCAACAGCTAGGGTTAAAGTTTTCTTATCCAGATAATCTTATCTACTATTGCCATTATTATTACCTTAAGTTTGAATACTTCCTGCTCTGAGAAGGTTTGATATACACACACACACACACACACACACACACACACACACACACACACACANGTTTGATATACACACACACACACACACACACACACACACACACACACACACACACACCATAGAAACAATAGCTGCACCCAGAAGGAATCAGCCAACAGGAATTAAACTTGGTGGGTAGGTTTGACATCGTGAGACATGCCAATGATTCAAGTTTCACGCTCGGCTGCGCATGTGACGTAGGCAAGGAGGGGCCTTATCTCTGTACCTGACTGTCTATATAAGGTCATCCTGTTGCACGTGCTTTACATTCCTAGTCTTGCTGTTGTGTTGGTGGCATGCTGGTAGCCAAGAAGCTCAGAGGAGAGTTTGAAAGCAGTTCCAGTAGTTGGAAAAGTTGGAGAGGGGTTGCCTCATAGGGCTCCAGGAGGCACCATATTAGTCATGTGGATACTACCATAGCACAGCGTTGGCGGCTGTAGACAGAAGGTGGTACGCACCAGCGACATGAAGGATCTGGGAGACCTACACGAACCACAGAAAGGGAGAAACGACGAAGAGTCCATGCATGGAGTGACCAAACAGCCATGATCATGGACACTCCGTGAGCAGTGATGTCTTCTATGAGTCATCCTGTTAGTGCAGCACCATTAGCAGACGGCTGCACCACGCAGGACTACATGCATGCAGACCATTACAACAACTGTCCTTAACACCACGTCAGCATCACCAAAGGCTGCAATGGTGTTGTGTCAGACTGTCATGGAGTGACTCAGAATGGCAGCGGGTCATCTTCAGTGATGAGTCCCGCTTTTGTCTTGGTGGAGACGACCAATGAATCCGTGTGTGGAGGCACCGTGGTCAGCTCCAAGATGAATGGTTTGTTGTCACATGTCCAGAAGGCCTGGTGTCACTCCACCTCCACCCCTACCGCACCATCTGCAGGAACTGTGTGAGGATATTCAAGCTCCATGGGATGGATTATCACAGGACACCATTAGGAACCTCTACAACTCCATGCTGAGACGTCTGGAATGTTGGGTTAGCAAACACGGCGGCCCGACGCCATACTGAGACACTACTTCTGTATGTGTAGCTCAGTAAATATTGATCATATCAGTCTAAATTTATCATCATTTACCGTTCCTGGTAACCTTTATCTTGATTCCCAATAGCACTGCAATCCCACACCTCCTTCTGGGAGCAGCTGTTCTTCTGTACCTGACAGCAACATGCCATTATTGCATTTCTTTTAATTCTTAATGCTCCCACAAAGCTTTATGTAGTGAACAGAGTGTCTGATCAAGTAAGGTATCAAGGATCGTGTACTTGTGTTATCATCAATTACCAAAACTGTGGAATCAGTTCAGTATTTACATGCACAGTTTTTTGGGGGGGCAACATTTGTTGCGAGATTGGCGCCAACAAAGGCACACGCCTTCTAAACCCCACCCCCAACTACATGCTTAATAGGAATATGTTAGTGGGGGTGGGGACTTTGCTGCCATGCTAATGACAGACTTGGTGTCTGTTGGTGAATTCATCACCCCCCCGCACTGGACAGGGTTCGAACCTTCACACTCTGTTGGTTCCCACACTAACAATTTAAGTAATAATAAATAACTTCTGATCGAAGTTAACTTGTACTACGTTGTGTCCTGTACGTCTACTCTTTCCACATGTTCAGAACTGTCAGGGATGGAATGAAAAGCGGAGAGGAATCCGGTCACGAAACTTGAGGAATGCCAGATGTGGTAACACTTGGCAAACTCAACAAAGCTGTCATTTGTGAATGAAGCTGGCCTTGGGGTAATAAGGGAATTTACACCGGCATGATACTTTCACTTTTACGCTTTCTCCACGCAGCTCAATATCTGCCTGAGATTTTCAGATAAAGACAAGTCATATTAGATCAACTGCGAAGCTGGTATCTGTGTTAATAGGTGAGGGCGATATGGCATTAACACTGATACTGGAAGACATTTTTATTCCACATATTTATCACATTATTTAGTTATTATTTTGCTTTTTAGAGATTTAATATGCAGTAGAATAACAGACCTTATTTAAGGTTTCACACACCAGATCCAATTAACCGGTACCAGTATCAGGCACTCTTATTAAGGATACATGGAGCTGGTCAGCCGTAAGCACTGACATACACCAATTAGCCATTACATTAACCTCGCCCCCTTGTGTCTGCACTCACTACCCACTGTATCAGCTCCACTGACCATATTGGAGCACTCTGTAGTTGTACAGTTCCAGACCGTTATCCATCTGTTTCTCTGTATATGGTATTACCCTGTTCTTCAATGATCAGGACTCCCACAGGACCACCACAGAGCAGGTATTATGTGGGGGGTGGATCATTCTCAGCACTGCAGTGACACTGACGTGGTGGTGGTGGTGTGTTAGTGTGTGTGGTGCTGGTGTGAGTGGATCAGACACAGCAGTGCTGCCGGAGTGTTTAAACACTGTGTCCACTCACTGTCCACTCTATTAGACACTCCTACCTTGCTGGTCCACCTTGTAGATGTACAGTCAGAGACGATAGCTCATCTGCTGCTGCACAGTGCAGTGTTGGTCATCGTCTAGGCCTTCATCAGTGGTCACAGGATGCTGCCCATCTGCAGGAGCCTGAAGGTGCTACCACCTTAAACACTCAAAGTGGCGGATTTATCGTCCGGTGAGCTTATATATCTGACTAACTACCGTGTCACCACACCGTCCCCCGAGAAGAAAAGAAAAGAAAAGAATGCAGCTATACTAACATGATGCCACACACTGTGAATGAGTGCTAATTCAGTCTAGAACTGCACCACACTTGTTCCTCTATTCCCTCTGATATCCGAACCACGGCCGCTCCTTATGTGCCAATATGACCACACAGTGATCCACATCTAAGACTCGCTAGCTATGTAAACGTTTTTGACCAAGCGCCTCAAAGTCATTCACGCCTCCGCATGACCACTGGCCACAAACTTGTAGGACCACCTTGGAGAATTTCACGCCACTCTTCAGCCGAACCCTGGTGAGATCATTTGTGCCTTAAACTTTCAACACGCAGTTCAGGAAACAACACCAACTGTTAGTCCAGGACCGCCGGCACCCATCGTGATCATCAAAGCCTGGATGTAAGAATGCGAGGAACGTTTAGGGGGAAGCAGCAGGTCGATGTGCAGGAGAATAAAGCCTCTTTGTGGGGCGAGGCTGGTTTTAATTATTCAGGACGCCTCGGCAGGCCCTGCAGAATGTGTCGATAACTTCCAAAAGCGACCCGAGCGCTGCCGCCAACCTTGCAGCATGTGACCAACAGACTGAACTTGCTCCCCTCTGGGACGAGCTGCTCTTTCTTACCAGAAGCCCCGCAAGGACTGAGAGGATCAATCGAACATCGCTAAGACAAAACCACAGATAATGGACTGCTTAGAAAGGTACTAATCGCTCTGGCACCACATTAAAAACGGCAGCATGTGTGGAACCACCACGACACGCAGCTACCACAAGCAGCTGTTATCAGGTGCATCTGTGAACACAATGAATAACCTCAGCTCAGGCACAACTCAGGATTCCTTCATTTAACTAGTACATTAGTTTAATTTAGGCAGCAATCAGCTGATTAATTAGTATTCCGAAGATATTATATAAACATATATAAATAAGTAAATAATATTAGTCTCTCCTGCAGTCCATTTTCCATTTATGTAGATTTATGTGTCTTGTTTTCATTAATAATGCCATTTTAATGAAGCATTTACAGGCTTTCTAGTTTATCTCTTTCCAATAAATATATATTGGAAATAAGTATAATTTCTTGAATTCATACATACATAATATATATATATATATATATA
>JAVGWN010003157.1:0-10520 GCA_034552555.1 Semaprochilodus insignis | reverse complement strand
CACTAACGCATTACACTTACTGAGTTACCGTACACCGACACGCTACTTACAGTACACTAACGCATTACACTTACTGAGTTACTGTACACCGACACGCTACTTACAGTACACTAACACATCCCACTTACTGAGTTACTGTACAACAATGGCCACTGGCATCCCCAACGCCTCTATGGTTAACTGTTCCATTTTCTCCAAAGAGTTCCATTTTCACTTGACCAGCACACAACACTACCTGGCCAGCAGGTAATTTGAGAGATTCCTTGGCCTTCTAGAACTTTCCTTAACTTTCAAATTTCCCCTTAACGCATTCCAGATTTCAGGCAGCCCAGTTGATGTGGAGTACTGACCACATCTGATGTTGAGAAGTAGTAAACAATCATGGCCTGTCTGCTCCTGCAGTGTGGATGGTAACAGTTAATGTTAGCATGTGTTAGCATACAAGCCAGACATTGACTGTGTCTCAGATACTCACTGCTTTGATAACCCAGGTGACCACGGACGACAGAGTAAAAGTGCAGGTACTCAAATGAATTACTTCAATGACTTAAAATGCCCTTTACGACTAGTAGTAATACATTAGCTAAGGTTGGCTAACATTAACTGAAGTTCAGTGCTTACCTGTTCAGGAGAAAACTAGCCAGCTCAGTACTGAACCACTGAGCCACAGTGCCTACACTGAGCTGCTGAACATCCAGGTTTTGCTTTCGCTCATCATCTTACCGAGGAACATAACATTCCGATCCCTGCATTCCAGGATGACAATTCTGGTGTTCTCAGATGTGACTGATTGGCATGATGAACATTCAAGAGCGTTCACATATCTGGACTGTCCTGCAAAATCCCCAGATTTGAATCCTCTTGGAAATCTGTGGTACCACCTGGAACAACCAGTTTACAGTTGACAAATGACTATTGGTCCACTGGGGATCCAACATGAATCAAGCCCGATCCACCCAACAGAATCCACAGGGCAGGAACTGACCACCTATAAAGGGCTAGAGGACGTCAAACTGTAAACACAGCTAACTAACTGTGTAACTAACTATGTAATTAAGTGTGAATGGTTAATGGGATAAATCCGGAAGGTGTTGTCCTAGGAACGATCCCGAAGCCGAACAGCTGCTGGGACGTTTCATTGGCCTCCTCAGCAGAAACAGCAGGCTGATCAGGTATCCGTGAGATGAATCTGTTATAAAGAGCAACATGACAGCTTTGATGAGTGGATGTGCTGGTGAAGCTACATCTCATTAACAGGGAATTAGGCATGATTAAGAAGTAAAAAGTGCTAGCTTTGGTTGCTAATGAGCTACACAGAGTCCTCTGCCAGATTGGAGAGGGACGCCAAGTGAAGTGAGCGCCAGAGAGGTGAAAATGTTGGGTCTGGAAGCCAATGTTTTCATCATTTCTTGGCAAGGGTGTGTCCATTAGATGGACAATATCAGATCATATTTAGTGTACATTAAATAATTAGTGAATTAATCTACTTACGTTCATGGAGTAATGGGTAATACTGGCAGCAGGCGTTTCAAATGGGTACCGCAGTCCAAATTCAAAACGTTGGAGAGAGCTGTGTACCCCGCCCTCTGCTCTCCAGGTACCCAGCTCATTCAGGTTGCCAGGTTGACGACACTAAACCTGCATGACTACAGTACAAGATGAGCACAACAATTCACTTTGACAATGACAAGCAATGACTAGTCCTACACTGTCAGACGACCTGCAAATTTTAACATTAGCAATTCTTCCCAATTATGAACCAGCTCATTTGGATTTACATCTGTCCATGTAAGCTAGATCCATGGCTGGCTATGTACAGTAGCCAAAGCTTTTTGTCATGCTGTGTCTTGCTAAGGAAGTAAACAGATGGTCAGTACCTCCTCCGGAGATACTGATAGCAGTTGCCGTTAGCATGTGTTAGCATAACAGCATTAGCCACCACTAGTTAGGATCACTTCACCAGCTGTACCTCAAATACTCACTAATACATTAGTTAGCTGACCTTAGCTAAAGCACAGTGCTTACCTGTACCTGTTCAGGACAATACTGTGAATCTCCATCTTAAAGTCTGTCTTGGCTTTAAGCCATTTTTTAAATGCATTACCAGCATTTTACCACATTTCTGGAGTTTTAAGAAGGATGCTGAGGCTTTTCAGGTCGGGTAGAATCCGTTGATCCAATTCGTTTGCTTGCTTCCATTGGTGTAACCCGGGATGTTGCAATAGTACAGGGAAGTAGGTGAAATTTCAGAACCGGAATTTCAAAGTAGGACATACTGGCTGTGGCATTGTTGTTGGGGAGGCCAGAATTTCAACTCATGTTGCCTGTTTCCTTAATATCTGATGTCAAATCATGGCTAATAGAGTGCAATAACTCCACAAGCACGAATAACAGCTCCAGTCGAGTTTCTGGATGTAGGCCACATCAATGTTCAAACACTCTTCCATCAGTGAATTGGTCAGTTGGTCCAGATTTGGTGGATGCCTTCCCTTCCACAATTCCTAGGAGAATTTCCTGTAGACTGGGATTTCTGCCACTGCTGGTTTAGACACTCAGAGAGGGGTGCACTGTTGGGCCAGATTTGGTGGATGCCTTTACTGGTTGTTCCAGGTTGTCCCACAGACTTTCAAGAAGATTCAAATCTGGGGATTTTGCAGGCCAGTCCAGATGTGTGAATGCACATGAATGGTCATCAGTCAATCAGTCCCATTTGCAGCCCTGTGAACGCCAGAACTGTCATCTTGGAATACAGGGATAGGAATGTTATGTTCTTCGATAAGATGATAAGCAAAAGGCAAAACCTGGTTGTCCAGCAGCTCATTGTAGGCACTGTGGTTCACATTTACTGTCACCTCAACCAAAGAACGGGGACTTTATCCAAACCTACCTACCAAGTTTCATTCCTGTTGGTTGATTCCTTCGGGGTGCCAATATTTGTGCAACTATATAGGCAAAATAGATCCTAAAGAAGACTTATCATTTTCGGATTTACCACTATTTTACCCATATCAGCATTACATATATGATACATGTGCAGGTTGTTTTTGATGGTATATATATTCACAAGTACGTGATTGTCCTGATTATCAACGTCCCAATAGTGATAGACCTACAATCTCAAGATAGCACGGTGTAGGCATGTGCTAGCTAAAATTCCAAAAGCATATTTTTTCCTTTCTCTTGCATATTTGAAGTGAATTTCAAGGTTAAAAGCACCTTTAAACTCAAGATCAAAATCTTTCCTGCAGGTGCACTGATCTGCACAGCGTCTCAAACCCTCTGGAAGGTTCTTTTGCATGTGTGTCGTTACACTTGTCACGCCATGTTCAGAGTTCAGCATAGATATTTCGGCACATGCGTTGCATTGTTCGTTCTGATTGGTCTCTTTGGGAGGAAAGAAGAAAAAAAATAATCCTTAACACACTGGTTCTGTAATCCAGGAAGTGTGAGAGCCTTTGCTGACACATGCTCAGAAAGAACGCCTGGGCCCTTGACACACACACACACGTGGCCCAGAAGTGTGACACTAGAGCATAAAGTATTTCACCAAGTTGCATAATGAAATGCCAATGACTGACCTTCTGTCCTGATAGCAAAACCAGGGAGTCTTAAGGGAGCAAAACAGCCTAAATCAGCACCGCAATGCCAAAAAATGCACACACAAGTGTGTACACACACACACACACTGTCAGTACACAGGGTCATATCCATGTATTAGTTTTATACGTAATAATAATAATATACCCTACAGGTGTTATACATATCCAAGAACGTATACAGTCATATCAGAGTATTATCACCCCCTACCTAGTAGTAGGAATAACCACCTATGGTTCAGATGACACTAGCGAGGCATCATAGCATGGACTGTACTGGGTGATGGAAGGTATCCGGAGGCACTCATCCCCATCCCGACTGCAGCAGAGCACTGAGGGCCCTCAGACTGTGTGGTTGTGGGTGGGGACGGTGAACCTGGTGACCCAAGTGTTGTCAGATGTGCTCCGATGGGTTAGGATCAAGTTAGTAGGCCAGGGAGGGACACCAAAGTCACTGTCGTGCTCCTGAAACCACTCATGCACCACCCAGTACCATTACCATCAGGGAGGAGCATCAACATGTACGGGTGCACAGGATTGCCAAGTACTCATGGACTTTCAGAGAATCATGCAGTGGTGTTAGTGGTCCAAGATCATGCCTGGAAAACATCCCCCAGACATGTACACTGCCACCCCCACCCTGTATTTGGCCCACAGCTGGAGGCTGTTCTCATGTTCGTCCACATTTGCACCACAGACCCGGATTCATCCAATCCTCCAGTGTCCGATTACAGTACTCCCATGTGAACAGGAGGTGTCATTGATGATGAGCCTTGGTTAACAATGGTGTGCTTCACATGCCTGGATAACAGTGCTATGTCACTGGCCACTTTATTGGAAACACCACCTTGTACTTCCACACATTGGCCACTTTATTAGAAACACCTATCTTGTATTTCCACTCATTGGCCACTTTATCAGAAACACCTACCTTGTACCTAATCATGATCCCTGACCCTTTCCTCGGTGCTCCTGTGTTCATAGCTGGTTTTGGAGATACAGCAGGACTTACAGCGGCGATATGCTGTCCCCACAAGGAAGAGAGGTCCCCACAACATGGCATAAACCTGGAGCATGCACACACACACACGCATTCACACACATGTATGTGCCATCAAAGTCAACAGGAATTACCCAACGTTCACAAAAGTGACATCAGACGTGCTTCCTCCTGCTTCCTCTTCTCCAGAGAGGAAATGTTTAAGGACAGAAAACACACAGGGGCGCCGCAGGGGGCGTCCAAACACGCCGTCACTCAAACTCGCACCACAAGGAACTGGGGAGGAGTTCCTGTGGCCCTGCATGATGTAAGTCTACAGTGGGGCCTGAAAGAATGAGGGGAACTCGCGAGTGTAAATGATTTATTTAAGACACAGAGACACACATACACACACATGCGCACACACACTGATCAAAGCAGATGTGAGGGGTCTCCTGGGAAGCCCTCAATGGATTGTAGGGGGAACAGCATTAAGAAAGGGATGAAAAAGAAGGGAGAAGGCTGAAAGAGAAGGGAGCGTTGTGCTGATAGAAGGAGGAAAGGCTTTACAGATTATAGACACCCCCCCGCCCAACTCCCCCATCCCACCCAGCCTCAAAGTCATCTTCTTTCGTTTCCTTGTTTCTACCTCATCCTTATTAACAGAAGAATAAAGGATTTGTCATCTTTTATAGGTCAGTCACATAGATTCAGCCTGCACACTGTCACTGGCCACTTTATTAGAAACACCTACCTTTTACTTCCACGCATTGGCCACTTTATTAGAAACACTCACATTGTACTTCCACTTACCGGCCACTTTATTAGAAACATCTGCCTTGTACTTCCGCTCACTGGCCACTTTGTTAGAAACGCCTACTTGTACGTCTGCTTACTGGACAGTTTATTAGAAACACTCACATTGTACTTCCACTCACTGGCCAGTTTACTGGAAACACTTACCTTGTACTTCCACTAAATGGCCACTTTAATAGAAACACCTACTTGGACGTCCACTCACTGGCCAGTTTATTGGAAAGGCCTACCTTGTGCTTCCTCTCACTGGCCACTTTATTAGAACACCTACCTTTTACTTCCACTCACTGGCCACTTTATTAGAAACGCCTACTTGCACGTCCACTCGCTGGCCCGTTTATTGGAAACACCTACCTTTTTCTTCCAGTTGCTGAGCTCTACCTGCCATAGGCCCACTAAATAGTTGCACAGTCACAGGCTATAAGACCATCTGTTAGCAGCCCTCCTCGGTCCCAGTTTCTGACCACAGGGCTGCTGCTGATCACATAGTATTTGGGGGATGGATCAGTCTTAGGCCAGCAGTGACACTGATATGATGGTGTCAGGCACAGTGGTGTTTTCCTCGTTTGCACCGTCTTAAAATATCTAGCCATGAGCTGCTCTGCGGTCAGAATCTGACCATCGATGTAAGAGGATGGCTAACACATAGTGTGCATCAACAGACAGGGAAGTGTCTGTACCTGTATACCAGCAGGTTTACGATAAAGTGAGTGGCTACTATGTGGGTAGCTGTGCAAAAGTCAGAGACCACCATTCATTTGTTTAGCTTCCATTCAAAGTGAATGTCCTTTACATGCACACTGTAAGGCACAGGATAGCACTTCTCTTGTATATGTCATCTTAGAGAACCGCCTGTGTTCTTTACTCTTTGTACGTCTCGGGTACTTTGTGGTTTCAGAAGCAGTTCTTCAGGAGTAGAGCAGCCAGCTCATAAACGGGGCGATATACCTTCAACACACATATCAAAACACTCAGAAGCACAGACGATAAGACGTTCTCCTGCTTTAGAACTTCAGACTGTGATGAAACACTCACCTTTATTGCAGGAGAGCAAAAAAGAGACCAGCTAAGTACACTTCTTAGGCAAACCTGTTTGTTAGGCCTTGGGAGAGGCCCTTGCTGGATCCTGACCCTCGCCTCCATTAAGGCTTACACCGACAGCTACAACAGGAAGGTGTCACAAGTGCAAAACATTTCCTTTGCCGCAACGAAGCTGTTTTGTGTTTGATGCAGTTCGGCAAACAACACGTGGAAGTGTGAGAGCGTGCGCTCGGAGCCCGGAGCCCGGAGGCTTTCATGTTTGTTTCTAATAAGGAAACTGCTTCCGAGCAACACCAGAGAGATGATTTATTTTAGTGTAATAGCAGGCGAGAGATTGTGTTTATTGATGGAATGTGTGAGTAAATTAGTCGACAGTGCTGAGAATAGCAGGCTGTGTGCGTGAGAGATTGGTTTAAAGGCTGCGCAGGCTTTGTTATCTTTATTGAACAGACTCCCGAACAAATTGTCTGCGTATGTTTGAGTGCATGTTTGCCAGCACGTGTTTCTTGATGGCAAAGTCTTGAGTGAATTCTCCATGAAGGCCACCGAACAGCCACGGCATCCGTATCGAATGGTTTGAATGCTGCAGACAGCGGGGGTACAAACTTGGTCTGACGAGTCGGGGGGACCAGGAACAGCTTACATAGAGCAATTCAAATATAAGACTTTTACTTTGTTATTAGCCACTCAAAAGTAATGGGACAGTTGGCTGCTCAGCTCTTCTAGAACCAGGCATGTGCTATTCCCTCCATACTTCACATACAAGTGAACAGGCAAAAGATGTAGAGTTGATTTCATGAGTTGCACATGCGTTTGCAATCAATACAAAGTCCAAAGATCTCTAACGGCAGTGAAGGAAACCATCATTAGGCTGACGAATCAAATCAAACCTATCAGAGAGATAGTAAGAACATTAAGTGTGGCAAAATCAACCATTTGGTGCTTTCTTATAAAGAGCTCAGAAACGGCAAGACGGCCATGAAGACACAGTCACAGTCGGCCAGATCAGGAACACCCTCCAGGAGGTAGGCGCAATCTATAGGTCAACATTCAAGAGCATTCAAGAGGATTCACTAGAATGTCTACCACAAGAAACTGGCAAACTGCCAAAAGCGTCTATGTCAGGAACAAAGAACTTGGCTCGACAGTCAGATGAGTTTTATAAAACAATCTGGTAGTCAAACATATCGACAAAGTATGACCAAACATAACAGTAGGGCAATACGCGGTCAGAGTGGAGAGACAAGCAAAGGTCAGAACGGGAGATCAGACAACGAGGCAACCAAAATGAAAGGGGTAAACAAAGAGAGTAGTCAGGAGAACAGAAGGAGGTCGGAGATCAAACAGACGAGCAAACGAGCAATCAGAATCAGGGATGAGTCAAGAGAGAGAGACAAGGCCAGAGTAGAATAGCAGAGTAGAGTAGAGCGTAGAGAGTAGAGCAGAGTAGAATAGCTGGAATATTATCCAATGGAACACTAAGCACGGTTGTGAGTCGCTCTGGATAAGAGCGTCTGCTAAATGCTGTAAATGTAAATGTAGAATAGAACGTTCAGTAGTGCAAACAAGGTCGGCAAAACTTTGCGAGGAGTAAGTGTGTGTATGGTGTTTAAATCCAGCCTGTGAAAAGAGCCACAGGTGTGAGCAATCAGTATTCTGGAGAGGCAGGGCGTGAGAGTAAGGTATGATTGGATGAGTGGGCACATATGGGGGTGATGTCATCGGGTGATGCACTCCGGGAACTCCCTTTAGCCAATCATTAACATCTGCTTTGGAGCCATTTTCCACACGTGGAACGAGGCATTACCCAACGTCTCAGCCTGGCGTTGAAGAGGTTCCTCATGGTGTCCTGTGATAATTCATCCCATGCGACTTGAGTATTCTCACATGGTGCCTGCAGATTGTGCGGTAGGGGTGGAAGTGGAGCGACACCAGGCCTTCTGGATGTGTGACGGGCGACAACAAACTGTTCATCTTGGCGCTGACCACGGTGCCTCCACACACGCATTCGTTGGTCGTCTCCACCAAGACAAAAGTGGGACTCGTCACTGAAGATGACCCGCTGCCATTCTGAGTCACTCCATGACAGTCTGGCACGACACCATTGCAGTCTTTGGTGACGGTGACGTGGTGTTAAAGACAGTCGTCGTAACGGTCTGTGTGCATGTAGTCCTGCACGGTGCAACCGTCTGTCAATGGTGCTGGCACTAACAGGATGACTCATGGAGGACATCACTGCTCACTGAATGTCTGTAGTCATGGCTGTAGGGTCAGTCAGGTACAGCGATAAGGCCCGTCCTTGCTTAAATCATTAGTATGTCTCATGATGTCAAACCTACCCACCAAGTTTCATTCCTGTCGGTTGATTCCTTCTGAGTGCAGCTATTTGCGTAACTGCCTTTTTGACGATGAGTGTCTTTAGTTGTTGATGCTTCTATTTCTGTTCTACTCGGACTGCGTGCTACAGCAGATCGCGATAAGCGTGCAAACACACTGGAGTACTCCTTTAAGACACGTCTGTGGATGTTTTCCATTTAAGCCAGTTAATGAACTCATCTGTTTCAGTTAAGTCCATTGTTTCACAACCTTGCAAAGGTCGTGCACACACAAAATGTATTTAAGTGAGCCCGCCTCTCACTCTGGCCTCTGTGATGTGCGTGTTTGTGTGTATGTGTGTGTTCAAAGAGAGAAAGAGGGCGACACGCGTCCCCCTGGTTCGCATGCTAAACGCCGCCTCAATCGATATGCTGATTAACTTTGTAGCCTTTGATGGCAATCTCATTCAGAGATAATTCAATAGAGGCCTTATCAGAGGAAGGCATCCTTCTTCTTCTGCAACTTTGTGTAAGGTCTCCGAGCAGATAACCGGCAAAAAATGAGCCGGGCAAAGTGAGGACATTAATTACACATAAATAGAGGACAAACCGATCTCTCGCAGCCGCTGTCTTCCTGCTCGTACCGCTAGCTCATTCTCTGTGTTCTGCAGTTGAAAGGAAGCAGGTCTCATGTTTAAGTTATTATCAGAAAGTGAAGTGGATCTTTTGCACCTTGTCTGAACCGATAATGTCGTTTCTGTGGGGTTTGGAAGCGAGACGTGTACGTTTATTAAACACTAGTTAGAAATAATACTGCAGTCACTTCCAGAAGACTTGCCTGGTAGTACTGTCAACGCAGTGTACATACTGACAGCAGGGTATTATAGTATTCAGCAGTATCCTCATATGTATATTAACACAGGGGTCTTTAAGTAAGTGACGTGGTGTGTCAATGTTCTCTGCTGTATTTAGTTCAGACTAAAAAGAAGACAGCATTTTGTTTATACTCAGTTCATTTTTAAGGACTTTTGTTTTATCGGATTGGCTGTAGTGACTGGATCACCTCATCAGGGACCTAGAGCTTTTACTGAACTGGGTAAACCTGGTTTTAGCTACACCAGTGCAGCGGTGAGCTGGAATTCACCACATGAGTCTCTAAAACTCAGTAAGCCATTTTAAACCTTCAGACAGTCTGTGTACTGAGTTGATAAGATAAGATAAGATAAGACTTTATTAATCCCAAAGGATATTGCAGAAAATACTTGGTTTTTACCATGCCGTCAAACTCTGCTCGTCTCGGTTATCATTCTTATTAAATTTAAATCTTTTATTGTCCCAACTTTTTTTTTTTNTGCACCTTGTCTGAACCGATAATGTCGTTTCTGTGGGGTTTGGAAGCGAGACGTGTACGTTTATTAAACACTAGTTAGAAATAATACTGCAGTCACTTCCAGAAGACTTGCCTGGTAGTACTGTCAGCGCAGTGTACATACTGACAGCAGGGTATTATAGTATTCAGCTATATCCTCATATGTATATTAACACAGGGGTCTTTAAGTAAGTGACATGGTGTGTCAATGTTCTCTGCTGTATTTGGTTCAGACTAAAAAGAAGACAGCATTTTGTTTATACTCATTTCATTTTTAAGGACTTTTGTTTTATCGGATTGGCTGTAGTGACTGGATCACCTCATCAGGGACCTAGAGCTTTTACTGAACTGGGTAAACCTGGTTTTAGCTACACCAGTGCAGCGGTGAGCTGGAATTCACCACA
>JAVGWN010003155.1:0-10521 GCA_034552555.1 Semaprochilodus insignis | reverse complement strand
TACTACTACTACTACTACCACCAATACTACTACACCTACTAATACTACTATTACTACTACCACTACCAATACTATTACTACTACTACTACCACCACTACCAATACTATTACTACTACTACTACTACCACTACCAATACTATTACTACTACTACTACCAATACTGCTACTACTACTACTACCACTACCAATACTATTACTACTACTACTACCACTACCAATACTATTACTACTACTACTACTACCACTACCAATACTATTACTACTACTACTACCACTACCAATACTATTACTACTACTACTACTACCACTGCCAATACTATTACTACTACTACTACCAATACTGCTACTACTACTACTACTACTACTAATAATAATAATAATTATTATTATTATTATTTTATAGCAATATAGGGGACAAATGGCACATTAAAGACCAATACTAGGTAAAAGAAATGAGAAAATAAGTGAGTAATGTTTAACTAAATAAGGAAAACAAGGAAGTAAAATATAGTTCCAGGAAGGCACTGATGTTTACATGACGTGATTAGTTCTTAAACGCTCATTGAAATGACAAAGGGCATGATATCAGACACTGCTGTGGTATTTAAACCCACTTTAATTACTTTTACAACACTCTCAACCCAGCGTGACTTTCATGAGCTGCCCTTTGCCCATACGCAAAGGGATAGCAGACTTCAACTTAGATCAACCCCATGACCTCCTGAGTCATAGCTGAGGTTTCTGACCTTTGGGCTGCAGCCACTACATGACCATTATTTCATAACCCAGATCTGTAGAGCTGCAGTAGTCTCCTGTAATGCCTAAAGTTGTTCCATAAGATCCTTTCCTCTAATAGGCCGTTCTGGGTGTATAAATACTTGACTGTGGTAATATCTGTGTTCTCAAAGTAATCAAGCTTATATTGAACTCATGTGGTGTTTTACTGCATCGCATTGCATGTTATAACACATTGCTGATCCTGCTCAGCAAAAAGCAGTAATAAGCTTTTCCTGCTCAGACACCCCTGGTGTGCGTGTAAAGACCCTCCTGGACCCTCCTTCTGTGTTGTAGCACATTCTCACTTCAAAGGCCCAATCCCATTTCACCCCTTGCCCCAACACTTCGCCCTACCCCTCTGTTTTGCGGGTTCAGGTCTAGGGGTAGGGTTGTCCCAATTGTTGTTGAGATGGAGGGGTAGGGTGAAGTGTTAGGGCTACATGGTCCTTCAAATGGAGATTTGCCAGAGGCACACTCCAAACGGAGTGTTATGAGAGAATACCCAGAATGCCCTGCGAATCATCTGCAAGATTGCTGCACAAGCGACCAGAGAGACCCATAAATATGAGTATGTTCTCTGTTAAAAGCCGCTGTACTGTAAGGTAACCCCTGTAAAAGCGTTTTATGGTCATTTTCTTCATAACACACGTATAAATCACTAGTAATACGCTGATGTCTCGGTGCAGCACCGAGACATGAAGCTGGAGATTTAAAAGCTCAGTTCAGCTTCTTATCACTGAAGAATTCTGGGTGGTGATAATAAATAATGGTCATCCGCCTCTTCGAGGTCATATGATGCCCTAAATGTGTTTAAGCAGTGAGGAGCTGAACTCCACCCTCCTCTGCTGTCACTGCAGACCGGCCGGGTCTCCTACAGAGCACCGCTAGCAGCCTGTTAATGAAGTCAGGTAGTTTCTGTTTGTGCTCTTGTTTATTGGGAGACTCGTTTGACTGATTGGTGTGTAAAACTGTCCACACTTTTTTTTTCATCTGTTTACATAAAAGCCGCTGACGACACCTGATGACGTAGCTGGTTCTTGAAGGGTTGTCCGATTTCATAGGGGGAAGATTTCAACCACCACCCCTTATAACTCAGTTTCAAGGGGGAGGGTTACACTCGAAAACAAGGGGTAGGGCTAAAAAATAAGAAATGGGATTGGGCCTAAGTATTCCAGGGTATAGCAACAGCATTCAAATGGGGCCTGTGAGGATTTAGCTGCCTTATTGAGGTCATATAATTGCAACCCAGCTCAGCTAAAGTAAAAATAAATCTGCCAGTTCCTGAGCGAATAACAGCTGAGCCGGTCTTGTCCGATTCTGGTTGTGCACCCTTTAATAAAAATCTTTATTTACCTCATACCCCATCTGCTGTAGATCTGGATGAAATGTCTGATAAGGCGTCGGAGCACGATGAGGGCGAGCAGGAGGGGAGCACAAAAGCCTCGTCTCCCGGCTCCAGCAGCAGCATGCCTCTGCCCTCCGTCCTCCTCGACCGCAAGATGGAAGCACTCACTTTGGAGTGGAACAAAAGCCCCGACATGCTTTTTACCATCCACCCAGTCGACGGCTCCTTCCTCGTCTGGCACGTCAAATACCTGGACGAGTTCATCCCAGGAATCTTCCGCCAGGTCCAGGTAGGCACGCCTACACAAAATCCGTTGTTATTAGCATACATGCTAATGATGTCAGTGGGAGCTACCTAGCTCCTAGCTAATGTTGCTTTAGAGAACTCTAAAAGTAGCAACCAACACAATGCTTTAGTTGAAATCATTTTTTGGTGTTTGTCTTGCTGCCTTATCAGCACCTGAAAGAATTTGCTGTAGTGAGTTTCTGAATAGCCTCCATCACCCAACACCTGGTTTGGCTAATCAGTATTTCATTATGTTAATCAGTTGTAGGAATTTAACAAGTCCCTGCAATCCAGGAGGAATCTGGGACCAGCTTTGTTCTTCAATCTAGCTGAAAAGTCATCAACTTCCTATTTCGGAATAAGAAATTGTTGTTTCCTTTTGCTGTATTTATGTTTATTTGCATTTATTCAAATTTCTCTTGACTGGACAAACACAGTTATTGCCAAGAGTGTGCAGAGATGCTTGGAAAGCTGTATGCTGAAGTATTATGTAATTGTTGCTCCCCGTCTGTCCCAGGTGGCGTTCTCCTCACGGATCCCTGTAGCGTTCCCTACAGGAGATGCTAATTCTCTGAGTAAGAACATCATGATGTACGCCTGCACCTTTGCCGAGCGAGACAGCGGGGGCGCTCTAGAGGCAGACGGGAAGGAGCGCCAGATTTCTCAGAGCGCGTCGGCGTCCGCCGGCCTCAGCTCTCTCGGCCATTCCCTCGCTGCTGTGATCGGCCCTGCCGTTATGATGGTGTCCAAGCACGTGGACGGCTCTCTCAACCAATGGGCCGTGACCTTTGCTGAAAAGTCGGCTTTCTCCAACGTTCTCACCGTTTCTCACAAGTTCCGTTACTGCGGACACCGCTTCCATCTCAACGACCTGGCCTGCCACACTGTCCTGCCGCTTCTCCTGACATCATCACACCACAACGCCCTGCTGACTCCGCCCTCTGGCCCAGGTGGTGTTGACGAAGACCAAGAGGGCGGGCCTGTGCGACCTGTGCGGCCAACGAGAGGCTTCCCTCAGAAGCAGATGCGGAACGCGGCGACACGTACATTCCATGACCCGAACGCGATCTACAGTGAGCTGATCCTGTGGCGTGTCGATCATATCGGCCCGCTGTCCTGCACCGGAGGCGTGTCCGAACTCGCACGCATCAACTCCCTCCACACGTCAGCTTTCTCTAACGTGGCCTGGCTGCCCACACTCATCCCCAGCTCTGTGCTCGGTAAGGGCTTTGAGGGAAAGGTGGGAAAGGGCAGATGGGTAGGGGTGTAAACCTGCTTTTGGAATGTTAAAATTAATTCTGGTTATTATTCAGTAAAGTAGAGGAGAGCGAGGCTCAACCTAACGCAGGATGGGTGTAGGAAAGTGATAATAAGTTCTAGCAGAATGTAGCTGTTGCTGTACGTTGGAAAAACAAGAAAAGAATGTTAATTTTAATCACATATTTAAATTAAATTATTTAGCTATTTTTTTTAATTGGCCAAGTAATTTATTTCCAGTGTACAAATAAAAAGCCTTAGTATATCGTTGTCTATATTCCACTATTGTGTAAATTTCTGTATGTAGTGTTAAAAAGGCACAATTAAAAATTATTCTAAAAATTAATCAAATATAGACGGAGTCTGTACATGTACATGTTTTTCTTTTCCTTTATATAAACTGTTTTTCCGTAAGGCTGCTTTGAGACATTAGTTGTAAGAAGCGCTATACAAATAAATATTGATTGATGGATTGAATCAAATCCGATCTGCCTTAGGGGGGATATGAGATCACAAAAGTATCAGATTTGCTATTAAAAGTTTCCTGTTTGTTGCCGCGGATGATTGCCGCTCCATCCACCTTCAGGCGCTTCATTTGCCTCTCTTTTTAAGGGACGTACTGCAACTCTGCAAGTGCCTGTTTTGTGGCCTCTGATGGGAAGAACCTGCGCTTGTACCAGGCCGTGGTGGACGCCAGGAAACTGCTGGACGAACTGTCTGACCCGGAGACCTCGGTGAGTGTTCCAGAACTCCCTGATATCTTCAACCCTTTTTACTGTGTCGGTGTATTTACACCTCTTAAGAGCGGCTGTGATTCAGAGATGTCCTGCTTGTTCGTGCAGAAATTGGTGGGTGAGGTGTTTAACATCGTCAGTCAGCAGTCCACTGCCCGGCCCGGCTGCATCATTGAGCTGGATATAATCACTAACCAGGTGAGACGTGTGGGACTGTGTGGATGTTTGTATGATTGTGTCTCGGCATGGACTGCAGATTATCAGTACTTCTAGCAGGGAATTGTGGGCTGATCCTGAAATCCGATATGTTTTAATCTGGTCTGACCCTCTCAGTTCGACCCTCCCCCACCCCCTAGTCTATTCAGCCTGTACCAGTGATGGAGATACTAAGATGAATGCAGTGCCAGCCCCATCCAGTTTTGCATACTTCGACACGTGTAAACATTGATTTAACAGAAGTCGATGGTCCCGGTCAGAAGAAATATCAGAGTGTAAAGTACAGTCACGTTATCAGTCATAATAATAAGAATGGGATCGTTTACCTCAGCGTACATGCACATGCCTGGACTGTTGTTTCTGACAGGTACGTTCATATCAGTTCAGCATCCTGTCTTCTCTCTCCAGTGTGGCTCAAACACGCAGCTGCTCCACGTCTTCCAGGAGGATTTCATTTTAGGATACAAACCCCACGATGACATCCCCGACATCAACGCTGCTAACTTCCCTTCTGCTGAGGGTAACTCCTCTCCTCTCCTCTCCTCTCCTCTCATTTGGTCTCTTCTCTCCTCTTCTCTCTTCTCATTTGGTCTCTTCTCTCTTCTCTCTTCTACTCTCTTCTACTCTACTCTACTCTTCTCATCTCATCTCATCTCATCTCATCTCATCTCATCTCATNTCTCTTCTCTTCTCTTCTCTTCTCTTCTCTTCTCTTCTCTTCTCTTCTCTTCTCTTCTCCTCTCCTCTCCTCTCCTCTCCTCTCCTCTCCTCTCCTCTCCCTTACTGTATACATTTTTCCTGACAGAGTACCGTCCTCCTCCGTTCTCTGAGAAGTTCTTCCTGGTAGTGATTGAGAAGGATGAGAATAGGAACTCTGTGCTGCAGATGTGGCATCTGCATCTGAAGTCTGTCCAGGCGTGTGTGGGTGAGTGTAACATGCGCTCAATCTCTTTTTAACGGTGCGTAGGTGCTACACACACCAAATCCTTTTATGTTAGTCAGTGGAACATCCCCGACGTGATGCGTGCAGTCAGCCATGTCCTTATCGAAGCGGTAGCATGGATTACACTGCGGAATATGTTCTGTTCAGTCTCTTAGATTTACTGTATAAAAGCCATCCGTGATTGTTTGGAGACGGGCATGTGACATGTGTGTAAATAGACTCTGTCATGTAGTTTTGTTCTTCCTTTCTTTAGTTTATTTAATTACTATTTTGAAAACACTGTATGTGAACGTACCAAATGTGGCAAATCTACCCCCAACACAGTCGGGCTTCGCTGTGACTGGGCCAAAACGGAGAGAAAAGAAACCAGGTTGTCTCTCCTCATGTGAACTTGTTGTGGAGGTGTATGATGGTTTTCACCCAGCAGTAAACGATGTTGTAGCTGGAGCTGAACCCACAGCTTGGTGGGGCTCCAGAGCTGCCTTGGCTGCCTCTTTCATGCAAGACATCCAGCTGCACAAAAGCATGAGTCAGCAGCAGAAAGGCTCTCTGTATGCTTAGTCTGATAAGTGTGCCACCTGAACTGACACAGATGCACCATGAAGTACCACTTACAGGAGCATGAGTCATCTAAATACACTTGGTTCTTATGAGTTAAAGGCATTCCGGCATATCTTATTGTTAAGTAAGTGCATTTCTTTAAGGGCTGTAGCCCAGTAGTATTAAAACGGCAGCATGTTGAGGTATGTATTTGAAAGTGTAGTTGTCCTACTTTCAATGACAGCAGCACAAGCAACTAAAGTATTGTTTCTGTTTGAACCTCTTCAGAGGAACCAGCCCACAAGCAGGTCTTCCAGAACCAGCTGACGGTTCCACGCGCCTTCAGTAATGCTGACTCATCTCCAGAAACAACTCCGGGTCACAGCCCGCTTCCTCGCTCCTCTTCATCTGCTAATCTTCAGTCTGCCAGCAAACTCATCCTCAGCTCCAAACTCGTCTGCAGCCACAAGCTAGAGCTCCCCCTGGGTGTGGAGGTCATCCGTGCAACACCCTCTGCAGGTATGGATAACACACAGGCTGGGGAGACAGGGAATATCAGTTCTGGATAGTTTTTTTTTTTGGGGATCCGGATCCTCATTAAAGCCAGGGAGTCAGTTCCACAGACAAACTAACACCGGGGATCCATTGACCTAGTCGGGGATATAGGCTCGGACACATAGGTGTCAGTGACAGAGGTGACCATATAGGGACAGAAATAGAGTGTCCTGGATTTCCTGGGTACAACTTCACAGCAAACACATACGTACATGGTGCACTACACACAATATATATTATATATTACATATAACGTGGTATTTGATTCCTTCACTGTTCAGCTTGTTGACTGAAATACAATACAATAATTCATAAATTAGTCTTAAGGATTAATAATGACCAGTATTTCACCTGTATACTCAGGAAGAAACTGTGGGTGTGTTGCAGAGGGTGTGTTAATCTTGGTTTTATTATAAATCAGTTTAATTTTTAGCATGGATTAACAAATCTGTGATCAAAGGCTTAATCTGCGATTAAACCTGTTACCTGCCGTAGTTGTGGTTGTCTGCCATGATGGATTTGGCAGTATAAATAAATAACTTTACTAACACTAATTATATAGCCCATGGCTACATTAGAAACCGCTCTCACAGGCACAGAGCGAATTCAGACGTTTAAACAGTCCGTTATTAGACTCAGAGGCTCTGCGCCAGGGGGCGTTGTTTAGCTGAACCTGAGATGGCCACTTATAATAAACACTAAACCTGCTGGAAATTTAAATCTAACTATGTCAAATACAAATACCCTGTTTACTGTTCTGTAAGTTGCAGTTTTACAGCTCAGTAATGACTTATGAATATTGTAAGGGTAGCTGTTTAGCCTATTGGGCTAAAGCCAGCTAGCGTTCTGCCATGCTGGTTGTCCCAGATTAACTAGTTTGACAAAGCAGTGTTCTTACCTGGAGTATGTTCAGTCTGTCTGCAGCTGTTTGCTCTCAGTTTGTAAGTGTAAAGGTGTGTGGGTTGGTGAGCTCCTGCTGCTGTGATGGTCTTCTATGTTACTGATGCACAAACAAGCTACTTGAGTGCTAATAGCACCCCATCTGTGGAGAATCAGTAGCCATCAGTAAGGGTGTTGCAAGCCAGTTTTTCGAGGTGCTTTATGTGTAGGCTGTCGTTTGGTGCAGCATGGTTAATACATGAACCTGATCATGAGCTTGATCCTTGTTGGTGCAGCGAACCCTGTTACTTTTGGACCCAAAATCGACATAATTGTTGTTTTGGTTATCGTTTAAATTCATGTTTATTTTTATGGCTTTATATGTCTTTAGGACAAAAATTGTAAACACACAAAATACGCAGTGAAGTACACAAACACATATCAAACTCAAATCACAATAAAATATCATCTCTTCTGCTTAAAAACACTGTGGAATGAGTGACAGTGTTTAATCTCTACTGTCTGCGAGGGAGAGATCATTGAAGGAGAGTTGTTTAAAGCATGCGTGTGATGACTTGGAAGGGTAAATGATGAAATGATGTGATGTTTGTCGTTCAGTGTACGTGACCCGTTTGTGGTATCATCTTCTTCCAGGTCATCTCAGTTCCTCATCTATCTACCCGGTATGTCTGGCGCCGTACTTGCTGGTGACCACCTGTTCGGACGGTCGGGTTCGCTTCTGGAGATGCGCTGTGGAGACGGACTTGTCTGCGCCCGACCCAGAAGAGTCACACTCATACTGCTGGGAGCCATGGTGCCTGTTGAACGAGGAGGAAGACAACAACAGCGCCCTCACTGTTTCCGGACGACCCGTGGCCGTTAGCTGCTCCTACATCGGCCGACTCGCTGTGGCGTTCAAGCAGCTGACGCCTAGCAGTGAGGGCGGATCGTCTAAAGACTTCTCCATGCATGTGTCCATCTATGAGTGTGAGTCAACGGGCGGTTCTGAGTGGGTTCTAGAGCAGACCATCAACCTGGATGACTTCAGCAGACCTGTGAACACCCTAGATTCTAGGGTGAGTGTGGACAGCAACCTGGTGGTGTACAGCAAGTCCGACCTGTTTGTGCATAAAGACAGCCCTAATATAAAGCACTTTGTGCACCTGGACTGGCTGTCCAAAGAGGACGGCTCGCACATCCTGACCGTGGGAGTGGGCTCTAATATTCTGATGTATGGCCGCATCTCTGGAATCGTCACGGAGCAGACAGGAGGCAAGGATGGGATGGCAGTTATCACTCTGCCACTGGGTGGCAGTGTAAAGCAGGGCGTTCGCTCCAGATGGGTTCTTCTGCGTGCGGTGGATTTGGTGTCTTCAGTAGATGGGACACCGTCTCTTCCTGTGTCGCTGTCCTGGGTGCGAGACGGCATCTTGGTGATTGGTATGGATTGCGAAATGCATGTTTATGCTCAGTGGCACCAGGATAAGAAACCTGGAGATTCTGAAGACAACGCTGTCACGTCTCCAGACGACGGCAGCCGCTCAACCTCCGTTCCAGCTGAGAGCCGCGGGCGATCGAAGAGTGTGTTTGAGAGCGGCACTGGGATAGACGATGTCTTCCGGGTTCCCGCAGTGATCCAGGATGGTGGCCTGTTTGAAGCGGCTCATTCGCTATCTCCCACGCTTCCACAGTACCATCCAACCCAGCTGCTAGAGCTGATGGACCTGGGCAAAGTCAGGAGAGCTAAGGCAATTCTATCACACTTGGTCAAATGCATCGCCGGGGAGGTTGCTGTGGTGAGAGACGTGGAAGCAGGTGAGGGTGGAGCAAGGAGACACCTCTCCAGGACCATCAGCGTCACCGGAAGCACCGCCAAGGACACTATTGTTGCCGGCCGAGACGGTGGGCGAGATTATACCGAGATTAACTCAATCCCACCCCTCCCTCTTTATGCTCTGCTCTCTGCGGACCTGGACACCTCCTACAAGCCGGGAGAAGAGGTGGGAAAAGGGGTGAAAGGTCAAGAACGAGAGGTCCAGAAGTCTTCAGAAGATCAGTACGCTGACCTGTTTCAAGTTCAAGCAGTCACCACTGACGACTTTGTCAGCTTTGCATCAGAGAAGCCGGAGAAGAAGACACGAGTCATCAACCTGTCCCAGTATGGGCCGACCTACTTCGGCCCCGAGCACGCTCAGGTGCTCTCTTCGCACCTGATGCACTCTAGCCTGCCTGGACTCACCCGCCTCGAGCAGATGTTCCTGGTGGCGCTCGCTGATACTGTGGCCACCACCAGTGCGGAGGTGGGAGGAGCCACTGATAAGCAGTACACGGGTGAGTTGATCCTTTCAGAAGAAGCAGCTGAACTGAAATTGGAGTTCCTGATTTTATTACTTTACACAGAACAATAAGAACAGTAGTGACTTTGCGGGTCCAGCTCCTGTAGAGTGCTGTGCGGAGTAAGGGAAGAGCCTGTTAGCTGCAGATAGGACCGAACGATTTGGGCAAAATATCTAATATTGTTCTAGATTGTTCTAACCAGTATTACACTGCTATGATTTCCTGTGAATTAAGGTCCAGACCTTTTTTAGACCAAGAGGGATCACCTCTTCTGGCATACGGCCAGTTAACACACCAGACTGCTGGTCAGTTAGTGATTACACAATGCACATCAGTCTCCAACAGTCTCCAACAGTCTCCAACAGTCTCCAACAGTCTCCAACAGTCGTCTTCTCCTTTTTCTTCTTCTTCTTAGTCTTCATCTTTGTCTTCTCCATCTTCTGTTTTCTTTGTCGTCTTAGTCTTCTTTTTCTTCATTTTTTCTTCTTCTTTTTCTTCATTTTTTGTTCTTCTTTTTCTTCATTTTTTCTTCTTCTTTTTCTTCATTTTTTCTTCTTCTTTTTCTTCATTTTTTCTTCTTCTTTTTCTTCATTTTTTCTTCTTCTTTTTCTTCATTTTTTCTTCTTCTTTTTCTTCATTTTTTCTTCTTCTT